>OY390739.1:26194091-26426485 GCA_959613385.1 Geotrupes spiniger
CTTCATAAATGTTGTAGTAATATTTAATTATTTCGCTAATTTTAAGTTTTTTATAACTTTTTTGAATTTTTAATGATTTTGAATATCTTATAAATTTGGACACCGACCTTATTACTTACTTATCTCATGCAAACGTGTGTGCATTAACGCCATCTCGACGTCAACATCTCCATGGTTGAGTGGTGCTATGCAATTACAGAGGTCTGCTTTAACCGACTAAGTCGGCACTATCTCGACTAACTACTTCGCAATCATCCGCACCAGAGACGACCTTCTGTAGTTGCGTGGCAGCACGAGTATGTGAACATTGACATCTAGACGGTGTTAATTTACTCACATAAACATTTGCAAGTTTAGACAATGTTGAAGGTGGTCGCTATTTTGCAAATTTTGACAATTTTTTTTCACATTCTTGTAATTTTTTAACATTTTTTGTCAAATTTCTTAGCAAATTTTCCACATATTTGACAGTTTTTGACATTTTCGTGAAGTATTATTTATTTATCAATCTTGATATTTTTTACACGGTTAACATTTTTTGCATTCCTTGCACTTTTTTTATTTGACACAGTTTTGAAATTTTTTCCATTTGATTTTCGAGGTCATTTTTTGCTTCATAGAGGGTGTAGTACCATATCTCGCTACTAAAACTTTTACGTTTTTGAAATTTGACATCCTTGACATTTTGTGCATTGTTACAATTGACAATGTTTACGTTTACACAATTTTGAATATTTTTTACAATTAAAAATTGTAAAAAATATTTACACGTTTTATTGCAATTTGCACTTTTTTCACTCCTCACACCTCCACTTTTTGAAAATTTGGACATTTTTGCTTCGCAAACGATGTAGTAATATTTAATTATATTGAAAATGTTAATTTTTTTTTCTTTTTTTTTTTTAAAGTTTTAATGATTTTAAATTTATCTACAAAATTTGCAGTTTATCTTTTTAGCGATGTTTGCAATTTTGGCAATGAATCGATTTTTTAATTTTCCCCTTTGATTTTTTAGTTTTGACAATGTTTTGAAAATTTGTACATTTTTGGGAGGTTGACAGTTTCCCCAAGTTTCGCAATTTTTATTCGTGTTTCGATTTTGATATTTTTGAAATTTTGACAACCTTGAATTTTTTTGCATTGTTTCAATGTTGGGTTGGGTTGGATTGGTAAACTTTTGGCCATTTTTTTATAATTTTCAATTAAATGGATAGCAATGTTTAGTTTATCGAAAAATGTAAACAAACATAATTATTTCACATTCATCACTATGCACTTTACGGCAAACATCAAATGCAGTTGCAACTGGACCTACGCCACCAAATTAAAAAACTTATTCCATTCAACTCAGTCTCTTAGTAATAGCCATATTGTGTTTGGATTATAGAGTCAGAAGTTACCAAGTAATTTTGTGTATGGAAGGTAGTTTCCATGTGTTATACGGATGTAATATATCTCGACGTCGTTTCTACATTCGCCTTGGGCGTGATTTTGTTTCATTGGACGTTTGATGATTTCGTAACCGTCGTCGACTACTCAATGGTGGTTTAATCCCTTCTTTCTTAGATAAGCTCACATATATTTCTCTGTACTCAAATTATTACAATATATATGTACAGTGAATGATTCTCCTCGTCTACAAAATCGCCCCCACAAACCCTCCCCCACGTTGAGCGCCAATTTATCACAACAACACCAACGAGATAAATTTTCTTTGTCGTGCTATCGCGAGATCCCCTCTGACGCTCCGAAACGCACGTACAAAGCGGCCGATATCATCGCCGGTGCGAAATTAACGCGAAGATTACTCGCATTAAACGCCCGGGTCGTCACGGCCGCCAGCCCGATTCGCACCGCCCTCCCTGACCGCCTGACCTACCGTAAAATGAGTTTTATGCAAATTCCCCTTTAAACTACCCCGACCGAACGTTCCGCGTTTCAATTTCGACCCGACTCGACTTTAGTTTATGTGAAGTTCCGGCGACAAATTTCGCCGCCGCGCCGCCGTCGGAATCGAACCGTGGCCGCCACGGTCCCATTTAGTCCTCGGTTGTTTCGCTGCGACTTTATTTTTGCGGTCGCAAGTTAATAATTTACGGTCGCTTTGCAAACTTCGACGATGCTTTGTGCCCAATCGCCACGGGGACGCCGAGAAGAGAACGACTTGTCGGGGTGGGGTAAATTAAGGACGCGGGAGATTTTATTTCGCGATAATGCACGAAGCGCGGTTCGCAAATAAATTAAATTTTCGATCGTGAATGCGTCGACAGCGCCGCTCCGCACCAACACGTGTATCAATTATACATCGGCGCTCGTCGTCGGTGGCGGAAAATCGATCCCGTCGCGTAGACGGGACGGAATTGCATTTTAAATATTCACGGGCCTTTTATGGGTCACAGGCACATGCGGTCAAGTCCGGGCGTGCCGAAAAGGAGTCGGGCCAAAAAACACAACGATCGGGTGGGCGACGTCATGCATCATCGGACACCGTCGCAACACCAACTACAACTACGACTGCCGTTGCTGCTACGCTAGATGGAGTGAGATGACAATGAAAAACTGAAAAATGCTGAAATTCGGTTACCTAAATGTTTCAGTACTTCGGGATTGCACACTATTTACAACGAAAAATCTCATTAATCGATAATGTAGACATTCACGTTCGCTTTAAACATATCATATGCTATCTTTTTTTTTTTAGTTAACGCCTTGTGCTAGTTTATGCTGCAAGTTGCAATTGGGGGGGGGGGGGGGGGGGTGCACGCGACTTACCTATGTTTGGGTGTTGTAATTTCCTGCAGATTCGCGCTTCCCTTTCTAACTTTTGAAAATCTGAAAGACAAATAAACGTACAATCATAATTATTAATCATGTATACGTAAACTGTTCAATCAACAAAGCCACGTTACATATTGTCATGAACCAGATCTACATATTATGCCATCGTTATCCCTTTACTATTATCCAATAATCTAAGCTTTGTTATAATCAAAATATTATTTTTCTTAGTTATTAAGATCCGAATATCCCTTAAAACCTTGTTCCCATGGTCTAATAATACAACCAGGTTATTTACATACAACGAATATTTATCTAATTAATAACTTTTACGGTTTAAAAACATATAAATATTTACCTTTCTGTTGACATAATTTAAGTTTACATATCTTAAAAGATATTGCATAAATGTGATCGTTACTCTGACGTAATTATCATACTTTGATGTTATTTTTGGTTTCCATTAAAATCGCCAAACATCCCACTAACTCTTGACGAATTGATATTTTTTTTCAAAGTCAATGATATTTTTAATTAATAAATAATCAATTCATTAATAATAAAATAAATCATCTGAATCATGAAAGCCAAGTAGTGCACGTGTTTGTTGTGTCATTTTTTGTTTTGTTCTTTGTTGTGTGTGTGTGTACTATATTCGTGAATTTTTCACTTTGGGACTAATTAAGAACATGAAAGATTGAATTTAGATATAATTTAGCGATTAGTTTCTGCATTCAGTTGTGCAATCGTTGACATTCGGGCTTTGTCATGCAACTGGGTGCTCAGGTTTTGTTTGCCACAGTCACAAGTTATTTTCACTCTACATCGTTTTGTTATCATTTTACTTATAAATTAGTCATTAGTTTCGACAATCATTCAATTTGATTTTACTTTAGGTTTTTATTGTTTCTTTCATTTCCATTATTTTTTACCTTGTTTCGTTTGACGTTTTATTTATATTTTTGTCCCAATTTTTTTGTCAAATTATCAAATGTTTCACTATTTGTTTATCTTTCATTTTATTGTATTTGTAATTTGTTTATGCTTCTTGCTTCATTTCGTTTTGGTATACTTTATTTTTAATGTGATTTGCAAAATTTTACTTTTTGTATTTTTTTTTATTGTTCCTTTCGTTTCCATTATTGGATTTGCTATCGTTACATTTTATCTACAAGTTATTAATTTTTCGTGATCGTTATTTTGTTCCATTTCATCGATTCCATTTATCTCTTATTTGACAAGATTTTTAGTTGTCTTTACTTTTGCATTTTAGCTGTATCTTTTCTCATTTTTTTTGTTACTCCATTAAGGAACCTATAACTTGTTAATTGTATTTTTTTATTGATATTCATCTCGATGTTTTTTTTTAATTTTATTTATTTACTTTCATTTTCGTTCATGTTTTATTTTATATAATTCTCGTTCTTGCATTTGAGATTTTGGTGATTTTGTTGCCTTTTACTTCCGTGCCATTTTGTTACCATTATTTATATTAAAAAATATATTTGTTCGTTATCTTTGATTATTTTTTAATTTTCTTTTCATTCCAATTATTTGTTTAAATTGTATTTGCAGATAATCCATTCTTTGATTTATTTTTTGTGCCTTCCGTACAGTAAATTTTGAATTATTTAATTTTTTCCGGCGAAGTTTTCGTTAATTTATAGTTTTTGCTATTATTGTTAACATTACTATTCTTAGGTTTTTTTTTTTAGTTCTGTGAATAATTTTTTTAACATTTGCGTTGTTGTACTACTAAAAATTTCAAATTAAAGTTCAATTTCCTTACTTTCTTATTTTGGATGATTTTATTTGCCTCCTTATTTTGTTTCATGTTCGCCGTAAAATTTTATTTTAATTTCAAATTACATTTCTTTTCAAATTATTTTCTATTTTTCGTATTTTTTTAAAGACTATTCCCATTGTAGTAGATTTACTTATTCGTTGCTCTGTTCTGCATTTTTTGTTTCTTACATTTCCGCAATAACTCGTTGTTTTTTTTTTTTTTTTTTAATAAAAATATTTTTTTCGAATCAACCCCAACACTCATCACTCACCTCTCGCCGACAACTTTTTCGTGTTGATAATCTTCGCGGCAAATTCCAAACCCGTCGACTTCTGAACACATCTCCTGACCACGGAGAACGCGCCCCTGAAAAAAGACACAAGTTTCAGCCGTAAAAATAAACTCGCGTCCCCTCGTCCAATTCGTCCCCTCGAAGTGATCGAAGACGCACCCGCGACGTCGTCAAGGACACGATCGACAAACTTCGAGCCACTCAAATTTAAATAAATGAAAAATTTATGAGACCCAATTGAATTTTAAATTCCGACGCGAAAAGCGCCGCGCGCGCGGGGGAACGGGGGAGCGAAGGGCAATCCGGCCATCATTCCCACGGACAACCAGAAAGCAAAAGACGCCGCCGCGCGTCTAAATTTAACGGCGAAATCGATTATCGGCGGATCGCGCTATTTTCGCGACCCGCGCGATTCCTAAACATTATCGGATCGCGTCGCGTTCTAAAAACGGCACCGCGCGCCACCGAAATAGCGCCGTCGGACCCAAACGCCGATTCTATTTTCGGGCGATTTCGCCCAATTATCGCCGGCCGATCTCGAACGCGGGCATCCTCGAGACGAACGCGATAATTAAAAAATCGTTATTTATTCGATATTTGCATTCAAGGTTCTTGAGTTAATTCAACTAATATCCATATTTAATTTAATTTAATTTCCATTGCGGTAAAAAAGCAATTTCAAGAATTTG
Source organism: Geotrupes spiniger (assembly GCA_959613385.1). Lineage (NCBI taxonomy): Eukaryota > Metazoa > Arthropoda > Insecta > Coleoptera > Geotrupidae > Geotrupes > Geotrupes spiniger. Next base: position 26,199,637 of record OY390739.1, read on the forward strand.
ATGTTTTCACCGTAAAGGGCGTAATAGTTATCGCAACTCGACCTGCAACGAAGCTATTTAAGTCCATTTGTTTGGAATAATGACGGCAAGTTTAATTTTCGTTCCAAACGGTCCGCAATTAACGCGTCAAATGGACCCGTGTTGCGATTCGTTCCGCCGCCCACATTTTCGTGTTTGGATATCGTCAGCGTCGCGCCAAATCGAAATGGGTCGTTCCGCCGGAACGACGTTTAAATATTGAAATTCGCGTCGCGATGCCGGGCTTTATTGGTCCGGGAACAGTGATTGTAAAATATAAAGTAGGTTGTTTATCGGTTCGGAGTTAAGGCAGTCTTTACGTCCAATCGGACGACATAATCCAGTTTATGGACGAGTAAACCGCCGTTCGAATCGCATAACGACCCTTCCGTCTACCGTTTCGCAATTTCGCTGCAACGCATTTATTGCTTTCGTCGCAGTGGCTTACGCGGGGATGAACAGGACGCGGGATGAGGCGGACATAAAAGATGCTTATCGGAAAATTGCCGAACCGTGGGGACGGGCGCGCGCCCGTAAAAACTCGCCGTAAAATTGTTCACTGCGTCGGCTTTTATTTTACACGGGACGTGCTCGTAAAGAATGGTTTAAATAATTATGGGGGACGTATTGGTAATGCGACTGTCATGGCGGCTATTTTTTAAGCCAGAATTTGTGTACGTAAATTATCTGGATCTACATTTCGATTCTTCGATCTTGGAACGAATTTGTGGAGAAGTTTAAATTTGACGTTACAACGAGCGATGCTTTCGGTAGACATGCGAATGTACGATTATCACTCGTCAAGAAACTCTCCAATATGTTATGATCGCCAACTCAACGACAACAATTAAAGTGTAAAGAAATGTTATATGTTTTAAATTAAAATTTGCTTAATTATTTTTCAAGGTACTGATTCTAATTTAAAATCCTTGTAATTTTCTGACTTATTTGATTTACGATCATTCTATATGTAATAAGATAATATTTAAAAAAATCTTTGTACTTCATCATAAATCGCAATTCGCGGATAAATCAAATTCATTGCCGATTTTATTCCTGTGAATAATTTTTATAAAACTTCATCATTTTGGACGGAACTGTTTCTAGGAAAACCTCTACTGCTGATGACACAGTACAAAAAGGTGTAAATACTAATGTAGTTCAATGATAAGTTGGAATAATTACAGTAAAATTATTAAATTCGTTGGTGGACCCATTTTAAAAACGTGAGCGTTTTTAAAATGCAATCTTGCTTTGATTGTTTTCGTGGAACTTTTCATGGAAAACTGAGAGCGAGATATAAATCGTTTGATTCTACTGTGTAAACCGGATAAATTAAACGTGTATAATAACGTGTCGTTACATGATATAATATTCGAGCACATTCGTATGAGTGCCATTTTGTTTGTTTTGCTTAGGTTCAGGTCTGCGTGACATTTTTTGATTATTGATTATTGACATCTAACATAAATCGCTTGGTATTCGATTAAGTTGCAATTTTGTGACTTGTGCAAATATCAAGTTTTTAAATTGAGAATCACTTTGAATAATTTGCAAAGCGATGAATACAACGATAATAAACGTAGCCAATTATTGCCTAATTAATGTTTAACAAACGTATTTATTCATTAAGTAGATAATATAATAAAACCTTTAAAAAACGTGAAACGCATAATTAAAATAAAAAGAAGGAAAAGGGGAAAAAACAAGTAGGAGTAAATGAGCCAACGTGATTTCAAAGATTTGATAGAATCCTGACATATACTTTAATGTTCGTGAAATTCCTATGCTCCAAACACGAAAGCGATAGTTTTTAAACAATTGTCAGTTTATTTTCTTCAGTTCTTAATTGGTTTATTTCTTATTTCTTTCTTGGTCGGTTTGTAGTGACATAATTATTTGTGTCGGAATTATTTTAAATGTTTTCTAAGTGGAAAATCGTCTAAAATCGCAAAAATCGACAAAATTAGTCAAAAATCGTAAAAAAACTTAAAAAACGAAAAATCGTAACAATCGTTAAAAAATCATCAAAATTGAAGAAATCGTAAAATTAGTCAAAAATCGCTAAACTAAGTTCGAATATCGAATAAAAATTATAACAATCGTTAAAAATCGACACAAAATGATAAATATTTTAATATTAGTCCCAAATCGTACAAAAATGGAAAATCGGCACAAAACAATAAAAGTATTAATGTTATTTCAAAAATAGTTAAAGCAATCGTTAAGAATTGTCAAAAAAATCATTAAAATACGTAGAAATTAAAAAAATTGTAAAAAGCATATAGGATTTAAGCAATCCTCAATCATTCGAAACTAGAAATAGTAGTGAAAATAGTGAAACTAAAAACTAAAAAATCAAATTTTGAAATTCATAAAAATCGACAAAAAAGAAAATAAAATCAACAAAATTAGTCAAACGTCGTAAAAAAACCTTCAAAAATCAAAACAATCCATAAAATTTGTAAAAATCGTCAAAAATTTTAAAAATCACAGTGAAAATCGATAAAACAAAATCATCACAAAACGATAATGTCGAAAAAACCAAATTGTAAGAAAAAATCATCAAAAACCGAAAATTAGTCAAACATTGTAAAAAAAAAGAAAAAAAATCATTAAAATTTGGAAAAAAAGTCAACAATTTAAAAAACTATAGCGAAAATTCTTTAAAAACAGCGTCAGGCACAAAGCAACAATGTCGGAAAGAAAACCAAATTGTAAAAATCGTTACAAAATCGGAAAATTCGACAAAATTAGTCAAACATCATGAAAAAAAAACAAAAATCTTAACAATCGTTAAAATTTCCAAAAAATTATAAAAAAACATAATGACAATCCTTTATAAAAATCGGCACAAACAATAATGTCGAAAAAATGATAAATATAGTTAAACCAATTCTTAAAAATCATTAAAAACTACAAAAATCGTGAAAATTCATAAAAAAACGAAATTATAAGAATCGTTAAAATCGTCAAAATCGATAAATTAAGTCAAACATCGTATAAAGAATAAAAAATCGACAAAATTGTTCAAACGTCATTAAAAAATTCAAAAAATCTTAACAATCGTTAAAATTTAATTTAATTTAATTTAAAATCGTCATAAAATTTTTAAATCCTTACAAAATCGTGAAAAAGTGAAAATCCTTACGAAATCGGCACGATACGATAGTGTCGGGAAATTAGCAAATATAGTTAAAATAATCCTTAAAAATCATTCTAAACTACAAAAAACGTGAAAATTCATCAAAAACTAAAACACCAAATTGTCAATCGTTAAAAAATCAACAAAAAAAGATAAAATCGACATAATTAGTCAAACATTATAAAAAAGAACTTTAAAAATTAACAAAAAACGTAATAATCCTTACAATTTGTAAAAATTTTAAAAATAATAGTGTAAATCCTTAAAAAATAGCCAGAATACGATAATGTCGAAAAACTGTAAATACAGTTAAAATAATCCTTAAAAATCATTCAAAACTATAAAAAATCGTGAAAATTCTAAAAAAAAAACTAGAAAACCAAATTGTAAGAAAAATGTTAAAAAATCGTCAAAATCGCAAAAAAACGCAAAAATCCAGAAGTTAATAATATTCAAAAAACATTAAAAATCGTAAAAGAATCATTAAAAATTGGAAAAATTGTAAAAATAATACACGATTATAAAAATCGTTAAAATTTGCAAAAATGGCCAAAAATTAAATATATATATAGTGAAAATTGTGAAAATTAACAAAAAAAACTAACCACCAACCAAATGAGTCAAAAATCGCAAATTGAAAAAATCGAACAAAATAGTAAAACTCGATAACAATCGTTAAAATTTCTAAAAATCGTCAAAATTATCTTTAAAAATCGCCACAAAACGAGAATGAAAAATGGTAAATATTATTCAAACAATTCTTAAAACGTATTCAACAAAAAATTGTGATAATTCGTAAAAAAACTAAAAAAAAAAAACGAAATTGTAAGAATCGTTAAAACTCATGAAAATGTGTCCAATATTTTTAAAATCCTTCAAAGCGTCAATAATTTTAGATATCGTTAAAAATCCTCAAAAAAAACAATAAAAATCGAAAAACGATAGTAAAAAAAATCTACAAAAATTGTTAGAATTGAAAAAATCTCCACAATTTTCACAAATAAAAATCGAAAAAATGGTAAAGGTCGTAAAAACAATCATTGACATTTGCAAATATTGCCACCAAACGATAAATATCGAAAAAAAAGTACGAATCGTTAAAATTCACCAAGCACTGAACATTCCTGAAAATCATAAAGAAACTGAGAAAAAAATCGAAAAAATTTTCAAAAATCAAAATTGCCAAGATCCAAAAAATGGTAAATAATCTTCGTAAAAATCAATCTGAATATATTTTGATTGTCATCTTCAACAGAAAAAAATAGTTTTAAAAATTTAATAGCAAATCAGAGACTGTGGTTGGAACAACTGTTATGTTGTCATCTTCAACAGAAACTCTGTTGACTTCTGTTGAGGATGAAATGTACATCCAGATTCAATAACGTGCTATGTGGTAAGGGGAATATTTATTTTATTTTATTTTATTTTTCCAGTCTCCGATTTACTATTAATTTTTAAGTCAAACGTCATTCATGTCGATGTTGAAAATAGTCGCGTTGTCAAGTTTTGATTAATTTTGGTTGCTTCCGTTTAAGAATATCCGTCATGACGCCACATCAACTACGCACAACTTATCTGATTTTCACATAAAGTTTCACATTTAATTTTGTAAACAAATATAAAATTTGTTTACCACGTTTTGTGTGTCTTCTTTTATAGATTTTTCTTCATTTGCTAATTTTGTGAAATTAAATGTCTGGTTTACAAGTTGTTTGAAGACATAAATGTCGATTGCATCAAGTGCTTGATTTTGACGTTTTATAAATATTTTTAATAATTTGTTTTCGATTTGTCTTTGGTTATTTGAAACGTTCGTTTGTTTAATTTTTCGTTCCATTCAGTGTCGGTTGTTCCATTGCCACTGACGTTCCTTTGTTTAATTCTCCACATGATACAGTATGTTTTTACAGATAGACATACTTGGATCGTATTGACCTACGAGTAGGACGTCACGTACGAGTTCCTGGACTCGGCTTACAAATCGTTCAGCGCAACCACGTGACAGTAAGTATTGCATTCTTTTAAGGTCTTGCGGTTTTACGGTTGTGATCATATGATTTTTTATATTTCTTGGCCAACCAAGCGAGTTGGAAAACAATTCCGCCAATTGGAAATTTTGTCAAATTTATTTAGTTTCGTGTATTATTTTTTTCGATGACGACGAATCATTTGATAATGAATTTGAACATGAATTTCTTTTGTTCCGATTCAAATAAAATTAGCTTTAATTTAACGATATTTTCGGTACGCGTACATTAGCGGCGTCCATTGCGCAACGACCTCGACGTGACTGCACACCCATCCAGCGAATTTAACGAGCAATAAAATATATACGACCATGCAAATCCCGACTCGTGTCTCCCCGATCGATCGCCGTTAATTCGTCGTTCGCAATTTGTGCAGTAAACGGTTTAGCGGCGGGCCCGACGAAATGCACCGATTTGGGCAGGAGGCGGGCGGCACCGCGACGTCTTTGATCGAAATGGGGGTGGGTGGTGGGCGGTCGGGCGGGCGCCGATTACGAGCAGCCAGTCGCCCCATTTTAACGTCTTGATCGGATACACATCTATTTCATTTCATATCCGGCGCACGAATTCGCGTTCTAATTATGAGCGGCGGCACAACCGTAGACACGTACGCCTGCCGTAAACTTCGCAAATAATTAGAAAATCTTTGGAATTTGGAAATTTTGAAATTACGTCGTAATTTCAGTTTAATCCAGAAATGGAATCCAACTCAATCGCTTTAAAACGACGAACAAGATCGTGGAGTCTTAGACTAGATGGCAATATAATTTTATTATATACAGAGTGAGTGTATGCAAAGCAGATTTGCATGGTTGGTTGCTTGCTGAGCGCCTTGCAAGGTGCAAACATTTAAACGAGAAAATTCATACGCAGTTAAGAATCGATCCAGGTTCGCTTGTATGTACCATAACCCTCCGCCTTAGCCATCACGTCACGACCCCGTCTCAAGCAATCCACTTAATACACGTACCAGTGATAGAATTGCATGAACGAAATCTGCTCGTAAGTGATCGACAAACACCCCACGCGCATAAAACTCAATTTTCAATAAATTCCATTGAATTCTCAACGACCGTTAAGACCCGTCCCGACAGAGCGTTAAGCGGCCCGGAAAATAAACCAATTACGCAACTCGTCCAGAACCGCATTCGAAATAAATGGAGTACGAGATTGTTCCGCATTCAAGTGTTCCAAATGCAGCGCGTATTGTGAAATTCGTGAATGAAACGCGCGAGGCGCTAAATAACGAGGGGCAAATTGGAATCGCGCCACGTCCGACGACACACGCGCGAAAGAAAACGTTCACGCAACCTCGCACCTCGTTTAAAAGATTGGATGCACTCAGGAGTTCCCATTAGCCGGCGAGGGGGTGGGCGCGAAGGGACCGGGACTGCACACTAGAGACGCAACGGAGCCTGTTGATTTTCTCCCGAGCGTCCGCGTTAAAATCAATAGACGTCGTTATTTCGTCGGATTTAATCCGGCGAGTGGCTCTGTTTCGATGTTAACTGCGGAAAATTGCTGTGAAATTCCTTGAGGTGGGACGTTGCAGCAGCGGTTCTATAAATAGGGAATTAATTGACGTTGAAGTTGGCGTTAAATTAGGTCGTGCCGTTGAAATATCTGGAGTACGATTATTTTTTTGTAGCGGAATTAATAGTTTTCACAAATAAAATATTTCACACACAATTACAACGTAAACTAACGCCAAATAATTCATGTTTGATTGTCAATCCGTTTTAAAATTTTTAAAATTATTTCTATCAAATTTTCCATCAAACCTGATGTATTTTGAAGGGAATTTTATTAACATATTCAGGAATAGTATCAAATAGTGCTCAACACTTTGCTGGCCATTGATAAATCCTTACTACTGCGGAGCTTAATTATCATATCAAAAATTGTGAAAGTTTAAAAAAGAATTGTATAATTTGGCAGGAAGAACGTCCAAGATGCAGGCATCAAAGTTTGGTCTCAACATTAAAAAAGAATGAAGAAAACTTGCATTAAAACAAATCCAAAATTGTTCAAAATTTAAACAAGTTGCCCATCTGCAAAATTTTCAAATTTTCGTTTGTTGAAAAACAATGTAATAACTAAAAATTTTCGTATCAATATTTTGCAAAAATGTTATTAATTTTTTTTTTTAATTGACTTATAAAAATTGCATTATAAAAATTTGTCTTATTTTTAAGAGAAAACACAAAACCAGAAAAGCCATAAAATTACATGGTCGTTAAAATTCAAAAATTTATTAAAGTATCAAAAAGTTATAATTGAGAAAAATAAAAGAATGAAACGCAATATAATCGAAAATATCGAAAACCTCAAATTTGCGAAAACAAAATTTTGCAAAATTGTCAAAAAAAATCGTTAAAAGTGCGAAATTTCTTTGAAATGTGAAGCATTTTAAAATTACAAAAATTTGTAGACATAAAAAATTTGCTAATATTTGACACATATTTTTAAAAATATATATAAAAACATTGCCAAGATTATCTAAGATTTTGGAAAAAAACTTAAACAATACTTTTAAAAAATAAAAAATAAAACGACAGTTTGTTGAGTAAAACTAAACCAATTTATGGTAAATTAAGACAAAAAATGATAAATTTTGCAATTATCGTATTTTTCAAAACGTTCATATTGTGACCAATTTTGGGGATATTTTTTCTAATTTTTAGTTTATTAAATTTAAACCGAAATAAATCACATTTTTTATCCTTTTGCATCTGCAAAATCGTTTATATGATTTTTTACTTAATAATAATATCGAAAATGTAACAGATAACAAAAATTTTAAATTGTAAAAATTATCAAAAATATATACCAAATTCTAAAACCTAAAAAATGACAAAATTGTCAAAAGGTTTTCTTTGGATAATTCAAAATTGTTACCATGAAGTATCGAACCCATTCAAGTACAAGTGACATCACATCGAAACTCAAATGAACAGGTCACAAAATTCAATGGGGAAATAAACTTTCGTAAGTACAAGGTAGAAATGAAGAAAAACATTTAAAATATGAAAAATAAGGAAGGCTAAGCTATGCGGGAAATTACGAAAAATTATGGAAATAGAATCAATGACAGGGCAAGAAGAAATGAATATTTAAACATCAAACGAAAGCTACTGGCGCCATCTAGACTTCGATATCCTCACACTCATGCTGCTATGTGCCCACACAGGTCTACTTTGACCGACGTAGTTGTAACGTCGTGACTTCTAAATTTCAACGGACGTATCAGATAATGAGTTGTTTCGTCCTTCACGAGTCATCAGCCAGAATTGAATCACCAAATGAAACTAATGAAACAAATGTGAATGGGAGGAGGAATGAATGGACAATCGAAAGAACATATAATGCAATTAATAATAAAATGGTTTAGGTTGGGTTGGGTTGGGTCAACCAAATATGACTCGAACTACCATGAAATAGATGATTAAAAGTAAAATAAATCGTGTGAAAAAAAATTTCAATTCATTTTTTGCATTTTATATAATTTTGGAAAATTGATTTTTTTATGATTTTCACGATTCTGCTTTTCTATTAATTATTATTATTATATTTAATTTTTTTTTATTTATATTTTTTGACAATTGTATCATTTTGTTTAAGTTATTAGTTTTCAATCAAAATGTATTTTTTTTGCAATTTCAAAAAGTTTTATGTTGTTGTTGTTGTTTCGTCCTTCAGGACTCATCAAATCAATGCAATAATGCAAGATTGAATGAATGAAAAAACGTCAATCTCACAATTGGAAAAATTAAATTTGTGTAAAATGAAGACAAAGAAGTAAATTACGATAACTTTTCAAAAAGTTCATAGGCCTTTTAGATAAATAAATTTGGAGTCGTTTTTTTCTTGTATTTTCAAAGTTGTTGTTTAAGTGCATTTAAGTTTATGTTGACATATTTATCAATTTTATTATTTTTTGAGGTTTTCTGTAGGTTTTTTTTGCATATTTGAAAATGAAAAAGCCAATTTTTCATATTTTTGAAATTTATTAACTAACATTTTAATCAAATGTCGACAATTAAACAAAATTTAAATGAATGTAGAAGAAAATCTTTACCTTTCTTGAAAATGTTGTTGGTTTATTAGGCTTTTAGATTTATGACAAGGGTAATAAAAGGTATTAATGCCATGCTAGAAGATTTTTTTTTATATCCATGCTGGCCTTCAACGCCTCATTTATTTCCCTTGGTCATTATTTTTTTCCTTCGGGTTTGATTTGCTTTAATTCCTTGTAAATATATTTGATAATAAACATATTATATTTTAATTTTCTCGTTCCATTCCGCATGGCGCCCTTGAAAGACTCTACACCACCCCACCCGTCTTCACTGCAGTTGAGCCGAGGCCTGTGCACTAATGAAAGTTTCAAATTAGTTTATCTTTAACAATTTTCATCGAATCCGTGTCCGTCTTTAATCGCAGATCGCAATAATCATCAAACTAACACACATCGACCTAACACCAAAGTGAACGGCGATGGGGCCGTTCACTTTTACTTTATCGGTTGTTATTCAGCTTGGCGCGAAGCTTGCCAAAGAATCGAAACGTCGACGCAATCAAATCGTCGCGCGTAACGCAACATCTGCGCTTATAAATATTTACGATCATATACCCGGAACCCGGCGCAATTAAAATCGATGCGGTGCTCCGGGTCGACTGTAACGAAGATTTTCGCAGAAAACGCAGTTCGTGTAATTCAAACGGCGGAAGGAAAAACTCGCGTCTTCGCAAATGCGCGCTGCACTTTTGCACGACGTCAAAGCGCGATCTAACTATAGACCGGCGGAGTCGTTTTGACCCACTTTTGAAAAAATCTTTTCACGAATATAACCGTCACTATTTATAGGTTTTTATTTATGCGTAGGACGGGCCGTTTAATTTGCTTTTTTGCGCCAGGAAAAGATTTACAACCGCTTAATTGGAAGCTGAAACACTTAGGATACTTAATTCAGGCCGGAATGTATTTTATTTGTGTTGCGTGTGTGTTTATTGGTGAAATCATTGAGTTTGAAACTATGTTATGTTACAGTAAAGACACAAATAAAAAAAAAAATATTGCTTGATTGTATTAATATGAAAGAGTGCTTATGGTAGGGTGCGTGAAACGCCCGCTACGCATGTTTTTTTAAATTCCAAACTATAGAGTACTTTAAAACAAATTCGACTGTGTTACGTACGTCTTCACTTAAGGTAACAAAACGGTAACTTGTTTATGGCTGGTGAATCATTAACAAGTGCAATCAAACCTCAACCGCGTCAACAATCGTAACACGTTATTTTCGTTGGCCGCTCCGTTATTATTGCGATTCTCCTCGTAAATAAATCAAACGGGCCTATAGGTCAAGCATCGTCGGGTGGGCAACACCTGCACCGTTTCCCGCATCCCATAAACAATCGCTTCCGCGTGCGTGTGCCGCGCTTTGCGCCGGTAACCTATAAATACGCGGCCAATTAACGCCCTTCGCCGGTTCCCGTACGTTCGAGTGTGTTCCGGTTTGTTTACTCGCACGCCTTCGATTTACCGATTTAGACCTTCCGCTGCGGCGTAATGCGTTTTCGCGAGTGCGAGTGCGCCGCGGAATTTCCGTCACGTGCTGCGGAAAAAAGCAACAAGTTAAAAAATCGATCTTCCCCGCGAGAAATCGCGTCGTTTCTTTTTTTTTTTCGTTTTGATTAATCGCGTTCGTGTCGCGGCGATTTGCAACGCTTTATCCGGGCGGGGATCGTGCATCGTTTTCACGCACGCACGGTGTAAAACATCGCGGTTTTAATCGATACGTGATATAGATTTCGTCACCTTAGGAAAATGGTTAAAACGCGCGTCGGCCGCATTGAAATTCTACGAAAATCGCCGGCGAAAGGATGTTTAGGATGAAGTGGATTTATCGTGTTTATGAAATTGATCGCTGCGAAGAGGCGTGAGATTGCATCATCGGCAGTTTGAAAATTTTGGGATAAAAAGCAAATTGCAAAAAAAAAAATTTAGTAATAAAAATGTTCCAACTGTTGTCAAATGTGTTTAAAGCATCAAAGTGCAAAAAATGATAAAAATGGATTTTGGAAAATCTATGAAATTACAACAAACATTAATTGCAAATCTTAAAAAATGAACAAAATATCAACCACTCATGGCAAGGAGAAAAATTAACGTATGTGTGAGTGTAGGCTGCTACGCAATGACAGATGTTTGCTTCGACTAAGCTAATAAAATCCAAACTAGTAACTACTTCGCAAGCGTTGGCAAGAAAGACCGATTTGTTGAAAATAAATTTCAGCGAATGTTATAAATGGTAACACCTTTTCATCAGACCACATTCGCTGGAGACCTCATTTACATAGTAGTACGTACATACTAGATGGCGTTAATACACTCATACATACGCGTGTCAATCACTCATGTATGCAAGACTTTATGCAGCTTCAGCGAATGTGTCTTTGATAGTCTGATGAGCCCGTACGGTCGAAACAGCACTTAAAACCCATGTTTCCTATCAATGGCGTAATTTTTATAAATCGAAAAACCATAGCATAAAAATAACAAACTTAATTTTTATCACTTTTTCTTGTAAAGCAAATAGAATATATGTATCTGTTAGAAAAAAACAACAAGGTTTCCAAAAATGTATATAAAACTCCTACATAACGCATCTAAAATAATGCCTAGTATTAAAAAATTGTAAAACATGACCACTGGTGAAAATTTAATTTTGATTTAGTTTTGTCGATTTTATGGCAACAATTGAAGTTATATAAAGAATCGCCCATCCGGGGAGCAGTCACTCGAATTCAGAGAGCGCGTCGGCCAAAGTCGCAATTTTAATCCATACATTCAAATAATCACAGTACAAACATTTCAAGGTTTAATCAAATTTATTACATTTTCAAATCGAGGTCTGAATAATCCCTTAAAGCATTAATTCCATAAAAAAATACTCGGAGGAATGAAAGAGTGTAATTTTACATAACAAGCGATTGCTTATTATAACGAAATTGTAAATCTAAAAACAATAACATAAAAATAACACACTTAATTGTTATCTTAATTTTTAAAAACATTTGCAACAAACTTTTTAAAAAATTAAAAAGAATATTATTTCATGTGGATCCATCTGCGTCTCGACATTTTTGTACCGTATTGTACAATCGATCCTCCCGGTGTACTGATAACAATAAACACATCATTAATGTGCTCCAACGACCTCGTGCGCATTCCCTGAATTAATTATCAAAATCTGGGAATTCGTCAAAGCACGCCGTGGCAAAAAACCTCATCAAACGCGACATCAAAGCCAGAATTACGCAACGGGAACGACGAATTTACACGGTGGCTTAGCGGTGGATTCAATTTCAGACGTCAAGGATGTCTTCGTCAGCGAGCGTAAATTAAATGCGCTCTTGTTGCCTTTAATTGCCTGCGACTGCGAAAATCAATTAAATTAACGTCCAATTAACGGGGCGCGCGGGCCGCGCCGTTGTTCCGATCTAATTAATAATTCGGGTTGAACGTTCGGGGCGATCGCGGATCGCCCATGAGAACGAGAGGCGGCCCGTGTTTATTTTCTGTGCAAACATGAACTTCTGCCGCATGGTCTCTTCGCCCGGTCTGCGGTGACATTTGTTATGTGTCGTCGGCGTGTTCCCACGTGTCCGGGCGCGTCTTCTAAACATACACCAGCGATTCGCGGGGGGGAGAGGGGCGAAAAACGGCCGTAGGTTAGATTGGGTGCGATGATGTAAGCTCGCAGAAATTTGGATCGGAGTCAAAGCGTGCGCTTTTCGGTCGGGTGTGACGTCGCAGTAAAATTACCAGTGGCTGCACTGGCAGTCAGCTGAAATGTGAAATGTGCAGATGTTGGATCGTTATGTTTGATTACCCTGCATGTTTGGAATGTTTGAGTTTCCTTATTGCCAATTCGCCGTTTCAGGAATTCGTGTGCGGATCGGTTGATAATAATTACGTAAATGAATATTACGCCAATTATTATAAAAACATATCAATGCTACTTGTTTAATTTTCATTTCTGAGTATTTTAGTGTCACGAAAAAAAAATGAACACACCTCAAAAATAAATCATTGGTTATGTAGCCACAGGAGGGCGCCAAGTACGACAAGTACACATCGACATACTTCTGTCAATTGACATGAAAGACGACAATGATTGCAAAGGTACTGTGTGTGCACTGGTACAGTTTCTATCAATGAGGACGGGACTGCCGCGCCCTTTGGTGTTTTTTCTACTAAAATATTATATACAGATTTCAGCGACGACCTTTTGGTTATTAATATTACTTGTTAAAAAATGACAATTAGTCCCATTAGTCCTATTACGAATGCATAGGAGGAATGTACGGCAAGTACACAACAACATCCTCATGAAATTGTTTATAATTGACGTAAAATTGTGAAATCACGACAATAATTGCAAAGTTTATGAAATTTGTGCATTTGTTCGTATCGACGATAATAGCCGATATTATCAAATTGCATCGATGACCCAATTGCACAGAATTTTTAGCAATTTGGTCGTATCTCGTACCGTTCGTTTGGCGCATCGAAGAAACTAAGTGAGCTAAACATGTCAAGAAAAGCAAAAGTCCGACTTTGGACGCTTGCCACTTCTAAACTATTACAGATGAACAGATGGCGTTGCTGACTTTATTTTATGAAATTCTAAAACTATTTCTTTTTTGTTGCCATATTTTTTGCTTCCATCCACGATCTGGATATCTCATCAATATATGTACTTCATCATTTCATATCTCCTTGGCCCTTCCGCCTGCTCTGTTTATATGTACTCCTGCTTCCCATATGCGTTTAACTTGCCTTTTGTTGTCCATTAGAGACGTACGTCGAAACGTTTCACTTTTTGTTTCTTTATTATGCTACCAATTGGTTCAATTCTCAACAAAAATTTCTAGTAAATAATTTCCAACCCAACCCTGGCCAACCCGACCCAAGCCAACCCAACTAGAGCCGATCCAACCCACCCCAATCCGATAAAATAATTAGATATAACTTGATGCAGCCTAATTGTAAAAAAAGGACAAGTTGATAACATTGCCAAAGATCGACGAGAATTTAATTATCTTAGAGTGATCGGTGACGTGTGTACCTTAAAAGTTAGCGCACACTCTGCGCTTCGTTGATTGAATCCGGATTTATTCACACACATATTCCTTACATATTATATCCATGAATAATACCATCAACGTTGACAAATGTTGTGTCTTAATTGACAAACTTTTTGATTTTCTATATGTTCATATAAAGATTTTATCAATGAGAATGAAGAATTTCGGTTATGAATTTAAACGAAAGTAAGCTGATTTCGTGAAAGTGCGGAAGTCGAGATACTACTTTTCTTATCGACTTTCACACTTTGACAGATGGGTTATGTTTTAACCTTTCTTATGATTTTCTTCACTCCGAACACAACATGACATGTTTTCCCTTAGCAAGCAAGCAACATAGTTGCAAATTTTTATACCCTCTTCACTTTTTCTACTTGGCTAATAAACCGCATTTTTGAATCGTCCTTGGAAGGATCGCGTCGACGTTTCGGCATAGTCACATTCGACATCGCCAGGTTGGTCTTCTCACTGGTAGTTCGTTAGAAAAATTATTAGTTCAGCAATAATACTGGTTGGGTTGGGTTAGGTTGCATTGAATTAGGTTGAGTTGGATTGCATTTTTGTTATTAATGGTACATTTATAAATAATCCTGACTCAATGGTGAGCCAAATGTTATGAAAGGGTTGTTGAATTTTTAATTAATATAAAATAAAATTACACGAACTTGTTTGTATTCTTCCCAAGTTATTGCATTCAATGCGATCCATGTAAATCGAGATAGGCTAAGTTATCGACTGATTTTTAATTTGGGGTTAAATAACGTTGACATTTATTTTAATTTAAACTCAAACACAAATCAGTATAACAACATGATTTTTACTGTGTTTGCATATACGAATTGCTCGCCTTTATTCTCATAATCACTGACACATATGTCGATGTACTTTACGCTTTGCTGATTGAAACAAACATTCGCGTACATAGGACGAATGAGTAATACCATAGGTGCGATTTCACAGTGACAGGAAAATGCGTGAAAAACGTTCCTTAATTTTTGCTAGGACCACTGTAAACAGGGTGGGCTATGGAATAAGTACCGTCCAGGTACTTAATGAAATTTTTGGCATCGCGGGTCAAATTAATTTGTTTTAGTGTACATTAGTTAAAAATCGTTAAAAATGTTTGCAATTATCGCAGTCATCCTTTAAGGGAAAGGGGACAAATTTGTCGGAAACATTTCGTGGTAGCCCGCCCTCGATTTACCCTAAACCAATTCGAATAGTTAACCAGGAGATTTTATTCCTTGGGCTCCAATAGCAGATTTTTATTCTGTGACATTTTTATTATTAGATTCACATAGAATCAATGCTTTAATAGATTATGACCCTTATCTAATATTGAAATAAAGTATGCTTGCGATTAAAGGATTATGAAAAAAACCAAAGTCCTAAGTCCAAAGTCAATTTGGTTACTGGTATACCGAGTATTTAATCTACCGAATTGAAAGATTAATAACTTTAACGTCCCAGCTAGTTCGTTGGAGTTTCTTGTTTTTATTCTTCACAATTAATTAAGGTTTTAATTGATATAATTGCATACAATTGTAAACTTGTTGTCATTTTTCCCATTCCTATTATTTTTATTTAGACATTTTGTAATTGTAAAATTATCTGCAACTTTATGTGAAATTTTGTTGTATCTCGTACTGTTCGTGCAACGCATCGGACGAAAAACTGCACCCTTTCAAAATAATTAAATTAATTGCGAACTGGGAATATGGAGACACAATCCGTTGCAAAATTTGTGTTGGCCTAAAGGCGATGGTGTTGGGTAGGGTTGAGTTGAGTTGAGTTGGATTAGGTTGGGTTGGGTTCGATTGGATTGGGTTGGGTTGGGTTCGATTGGATTGGGTTGGGTTGGCAGGTTGTTTCCACTGGATTGACAATTTTATGCACTATTTCGATTGAAGTATTTAAAATGCAACTAAAACTACCAAACACAATGTTTCACGTCTGGGTTTTAAACCGAATTTCGGACCGAAACTAAATTATGGCAGTGTTTGGATGCGAAACACTGGCGTGAAGAAAAAAAAATAACTTCGCAAAGGGTAAAAGGAGTTTCAATGTCACTATTTGTAGTCAGCAATGTAGCCAACAATTCCCTAATTTCATATTGACTAGGAAGCTTTTCAGTGGCTCCATCTCGCACACGATTTTTCCTCATCTCAAAAATTCGCACTCTGCATACATCAAAACACCAATAACTCAACCGATTGCGCCGTCGTTGTTCTCATCGATCCATCAATTCAGTTACTTTTCATTAAATTGCATTTTCGTCCCAATCACACGTTGCTCGAAATAAACTCAAAGATCCCGCTGATTGAAAGGAACTAAACACTTCAGTAATCTCGAGGACGTGTCGTCTACATCTCGAATTACTTACATCAAATGCCAACGAAGACGTACATCGGGCTTATTAGTTTATTCGAAGTGTCGTTTCGCCCACACGGCGGCAGACAAGGCGCTAATAACGAATCCTTACGAAAGCTTCCTTCAGAAGAGCTCAGGTTATTTTTAAATCGCTCGAATCGAACTTGCTTTGGCAAATACGCCTTTAGAATTAAAACGTCGAATCATTTAATTGACTACTTTTTTGTTTTTCGTTTGATTTTTATTATTAAAAAAAAATCATAATAAAAATGTTACCTACTTTTTTTAATTGGCGCAGTCGGGTAGCGATTCCGTCGAAGTCATTAAATATGCAATTTTTCCCGAAAACGTAAAAACGAATTCCATGGTCGTTCGCGTGCAATTATCACTCCGTGTGCCGGCGCATTCGTACGTAAATAAAGGCACAAGGCAACGGCGCAGATAACGCGAACGAACATGCGAAGTATTCGAAAAATGCGGTGAATTTCGTGGCGCGAGCGTTGCGTATTGCGATAAACGAGTCGGGCGCCCGAAAAGGCGGCTGGAAACCGTTGGCGTAAAAACGTCGAAATTAATTTCGACGGCGTCGATGTTGCGAACGAATCGAAGGAGATTATTTATTCATTGTATGCGATCGAGTTGTGTTCTCCAAGGACAAGCCACCCACCGTTCGAATGCATAATATCAAGTTTTTAATTACATCACGCCTGTGACAGGTGCTATGGGAAAAATAACCTACAGTCGATGCGTAAAAATAACTCGTGAAAGCAATTTTAATAAATGCAGGGGTGGAATTTTTAATCCTATTAGTTGGAGTTATTGGAGAAAACTCATAATTATAACCAAATTGTTAAGTCAGACAAACAAACCCAACGCAACATAGAAACTTCATGGTATTTCATCTGTTGTCTTAAAAGAATTGTCCTAAAGCAATATTGATAAAAAAAATTATAAATACCGAACTTCCTACATCGAATGATATTTATTTTGGTACAAAAGTCTTGGACAATTATGACTCAATTCATCTTACAAAGTCTCTTCCAAAAGCCAATCGAATCCAACCCAACCAAACCCAACCCAACATTAAATTTTTGTTATAGTTCATCTATTCTAAAAGTTAGTCTGAACGCCATATTTGTATAAAAAAATATATTTAAAAAACACCGTACATAGCGTAGTTCTATTTTTAAAATAAAAAAAATCCGATATCAATATTTCATGAGGTGTCTGCTTAATAGGTACAGTCTCGAACAAAAGTTTTGGCATCTTCGATTATTTAAACTACTCTCCCTACGATATATGTGAATACATCTCATCTGACTCGTGTCACCCACTCTCAATCAAATCTGCAACTATAACAAGACTTTTGATGACCACTGTACATTTAATTCAACACCATTTTCGGATTATGAATGGCGTTGTTCAATTGTCGACGTTTCGGCAAAGTTACCTAACCCATAGTCAGTTTGTCGTCTCGTTCATAATAATCTAGAAGTTAAAGCTTGAAACTGCTCCTGAACCGAAAAAATATTTCAATGATTCGATCGATTAAAAATAAAGAGTGATCGACCTAACCTAACCTAACCTAAATTGAATATTTCGTCCAATAAACCACGAAAATTTTGAAATAATTATGCTACACCTAAAAGCAACAAAACAGTGTTATGTATCTGGGTTTTAAAAAGAAAATAAGCAGCAACGTCGAAATGGGTGACATAAATAAGACAGTTGGAGAGGGGATGTGGTAACGAGTTTGATGCGAAATAACTTCAGATAATGTAAGTGAAATGAATTGGGTTGGGTTGGGTTGGGTCGGGTTAGCTTCTAGTAAAAAGAATTATTTTCATAATGGAAGTGAAACATCTCCATCTAAATTAATTATGACCAAATTGTTTCTAAAATAAGCTAATTGTCGTAAGATATAATAAAATCACATGATCCATTTTGACCAATGAAAATGGAGTAATCAATTCGAAAAGGCAACGCTGCAAACAGAGGTAATAATACTAAATTATTTTTTTAAATTACAATATAGGGAAAATACGCACAGTATCTAATCTAATCACTTGGCCAATCTAATTTCCATGTTTATGTGAAAATTATTTGTTCAACGTTATCGTGCACTTTAAAATACTTCAATGTTAGTAATCTACAATGTACAGGAAGTCATAAACCTGATACAAATTTAAAAATTATCCAATGAAAATTTTTGACCAATGACGTACAACGTACATTTTTGAACAGCGCTGTGTCTAAGTAGATTGACCGCGACAAACCGGTAACATAGACAAGTAATGAGTATATAAATGAGAATAAGAATTTCGTCACATCTTAAATTAAATATATCTGTAAATATTTTTAATTACGAACAATAAATTTTAGCCAATTTTATTGATTTCATACAAATTTGAAATTTTTTAATTTAAAGTTTGTAATATTCATTTGTTTCGTTTTTGGATGATTTTTGTTCTGTCTCTAATTTGATTGTGGTTTGTTGACGAGTTGTATTAATTAGTTCTCGGTTCGAACTATTACGTTTCGCGTCCAGTTTCTTTTTTTTATTTTCGTTTATATCTATTTTTGTTTTTGGTTTTTTTTATTACATTGTGTGGCAAGATGTCCATTAGTCACTGGTAAGAACCCAACACAACCCGACTCATTTAAAATTTGCACGCAAAGCATCACGTGGTCCCTTTTGTGCAATGAGGGTGGAGTATTAGTTCAAAAAGTTTTCAAACTTGCTGAGATTGGATTGGATTGGTTTGTATTGGGTTGGGTTGGGCTGTGTTGGATTGTGTTGTGTTGGGTTGGGCGTTGTTGCTGAAGATAAAGTGCATCTTCAACCAGCATTGTATCTGTATCGGTTGATCTCGTGAAATATCTAACCCGGTAGTAAATTCAATTGTTTTACACACGTCATTGATAATAATTTTCAAAAGTTGAATAATCAACGAAATAAAACATTAAAATTTTATCTTCTATCATAATAAATATTTTAATACCTAAGATCCGTAAACCATTGTTTAGGTAACAAAAATAGTAAATTTAAATACGTCAATGGGAATTGGTTGTTATTAAATGAATGTAACAAAATAATGCAAGAAGTGCAATTTCATAAAATACGTGATTAAGGTTTTAGTCGATTTAATTATATAAAGTTGCAAATTTGATTAAAATTCACGTATTTGTGATTTTCGTAAAAATTAAATGGATTTATGTATAAAATATTCTACATTTTATTTAATTGGGTTGGGTTGGGTTGGGTTAGGTTCGGTTATATTGGGTTGGGGACGACAAAAAATAAATTTAAAAGTTTTGGAAATAATTACTACAAATTTTATGGATTCTACACAAATTTCAATTCCATATTTATTCTTTGTTAAGCAAAGCATTGCCACCATTCCCAAATAAAGCCAACAACACAACCGAATAAAAAAAAATAAGACCAACCCAACACAATTTTTCAAAAGTTTTTTCGATTTGCAACATCATTAAAATGTTTACATGGCCGGATTGGTTCACTTACGCAACGTCCACATTTAATTTTACGCGTTCGTGGATTTTATGACATAACCTATAGGGAATTGTTTGGATTTACGAGTGTCAAGGTTTATTGCCACTTAGACGCGCTGGTAATGTCCAGTACGTTCTTAATTTTTTGCATGACGAGTTCGACCGATATTTATATCGTCTTAGCGAGCGCATTTTTCACCGAACGATTTGGGAGAATTTTAGGAAAATTAGCCCGTAAGGGAAGTAAATCGACCCTCAACAAAAATGAAATAAAGCAAAATAAAGAAACAGGGGATACCTTGTTTGGTTATTTTTAATTTGTTTATGTAAATTTTGTGTTTATTTGCTGCAATACATATTAAATGAATTTATAAAAAAACTAACTGAGGAAACTTTGTGTAATAGAAAAGGACAAAAGAACTACACAAATTTAACTAACGAATTGGAGTTAAACTCGAGCACCCGCCACTTAGCTGTCGTGCAAATTAGCAGACGATGAAAAATAACGACGATAACTAAACGATTGGGTGACACCGTTGGAACCTTCGAAATCGCGAAATTGCGATATTTAATTTTATAATCGACGTTTCGAGTCACCGCAGGAAAGTCGTTTAACTTGAAACGAAATTGGATCAGTGAAAGGGCGAAATCAATCAATCCGAAGACGGCGGCGACGCAACCCATTTAAAACCAACCCCTTCATTAATGGTAACGACGCCTATTTATGTGCAACACACCGACGCCCTACCCGTCACGTATCCAACGTCGGTCTCCGTCCCTCGCGCGTGACGCAGCGTCGATCCGCCGTTTGCGTCATTCGACTCCGGGACGCAGGAGACCCGCTATCGATTCGATCGACGATTGGCGATATTATTACGCTCCGGAACAAAAGAATGTTTTAATATTTGACGAAAGCGGCGAGGAGAACATATCGATTCTGTTGCCTTTTCAATCTAAATTCGTTCAGCCCGCGACCGTAAATTTAATTTCGCGAAATATGAACGGATCGCCGCCAGCGACGCACTGACGGCGCCGAATTGGAACAGGACCGGAAATAACGGGCAGAAACGCGCGAGATTAAAAAAGACGAGATTGTGAAATTATTCGAACGTCCGTAAGACACTGTAGAGGTTTCATCGTTATTTTTTGGAATTTTCGAGAAACAAGTGACTGCCACGCCATTTTCTTTGTCGGAGTGCATCGTTACGCAGAGACGATGTGCATTCGTGTTTGGAAAATTCAGCTCGTTTGTGTGTTAAATCAAGTGATCGTTGTTAAATTATATTGCTTTCAATTGATTTAAAAAAAATAATATTTTCGAATAAAACAACAGTTCGACCCTGGACACGTGTTGGTAAAATACGACCCTGTTATTAAAATGTTTCTTTTAATCCAAATAAGAAATAATTTATTAAATGAATTTGACGTTTTTCACAGGTGAGGTCGGTTTGGGTTTTAATTACCCCCCCCCCCCATCATTGTCATTCATGGATTAGGAGTTTTTAACTTTTGCTGACGAATTGGTCTAAGACTCGAGCATCTAAACTTAGTTTTTTCTTTCTTTCTCTTATTGTATTTTATTTTTTTATTGTGCTTTTTTTATTGGTATAATAATTATCACTTTTCATTTTTATCACTTTTATATAACAATGTATTTTAAAAAAAAAACGCACCCTCTCAACTTTTCTAAGAAGCTACGCGACGTTCAAATGTCACGGAGTACATTTTAAACGACTCGTTATTTTTTTGCAATTTAAAACGATAAAGTTGAACACGATGCGTCGTTAACAGTACACATCGAGACATCGCCGCCTTCGATTAAAACTTGCACTAACTCGCTTACAAGTCGCTCGACGCCCAATAACTTAACTAATGAGAAGGGTGTGCGCTTTGTCATCTCGCAGACAAAGAAAAGTTCCCATTTGGGGCGCACGACCGGTTAAACGAGTCGATTTGCTTTTGAAAAAAAATGCATTGCCATAGTAACGAAACGAAGAAACAACGAGTCGAAATGTGAAATAAAATTAAAATTATTAAATGTTGTACAAACGGTTTGTCAATGAAATTAAATTACCTGGTTAAAACGCTCGGAATGTGACACTGTTTTTAGTGCTTTCGCGACTTATGACTTACAAACCAACCATCCTATTGTGTAAACCGGACGATTGTAATAATTTTAAGTATGAAATTTCAATGGAAACTTTGGATCCTGATTAATTGTCTTTTACGCCTTACGAATTTATCAGCCTGAAGCTACAAAAATAAAAACAGGATGTCTTGGTTGTTTTCCGTGAGAAATATGCCGGAATTTGGAATCTTTTGGATCTCATTTGTATTGCATCGTAAATATAAATTGTGATTGATGTAAGAGCTTCAACTACCAACTTCATTGCGAAAAGCTCTCAAGTTCTATGCACCACATCCAGTTCATACAAAAGAATTAAGTGATTTATGATGTTGTGATTTATGACTCACTATGATTGATTTAAGAGTGTAGGTTGACAATGTAATTAAGAAAAGGTTTCAGTTCATGTGGTATATCCGGTTTACACAACAGAATGAAATGATTTACGATCTTTTTTTTTGGAAATTAATAAAATTAGAGAAGTTCTTTATCCCAAATCGCAAATACCTGCACCATATTATTAAAATATTTGTGACAGGTTTATAAATCATTAAAGAATGCAGTGATTAACTTATACAGCAAATTGGTACAGCAATTGCTGAAACGGTTCTGAAATGGTCCTGAAATAGCAATGACAAATACATTTTTCGAAAGACTTTTTCAAATATAATCTTCGTCGTGTTTAACTTTCTTAAGGACAATTTTTCCGAAATATGGAAAAATGTCCTCTCAAAATATGAGGTTTTGTCCTTCACAAATCAATAATTTGGGAGCTACAACACATATAACACATACAGACGTAAATTAGGAAATAGTCCGAATAGGGTCAGGGAATGACAAAACGGGTATTTCCGTTAAAATCTCGTTTTCAAAAGTTTTCTAAAACAGAATGAATGTATAAGCTAAATCCAAATCGGGCTATCAATGTAAATATTTTTTATAAATCTAAAAACCATAGCATAAAAATAACAAGTTGAACTGTTATAGCAAATTTTTCTATCAGAATGAACAGAATGAATGTATAAGCTAAATCCAAATCGGGCTATCAATGTAAATATTTTTTATAAATCTAAAAACCATAGCATAAAAATAACAAGTTGAATTGTTATAGCAAATTTTTCTATCGGACGTTTTAAAAAAACACCAAATACATTTTAAAAATAATTAATAAATTGCATTTAAAATTTCTATATCGCAACAGTTGGCATAAAAATATAACTTATTTACAAAAATAATGAGTGGGAAAGAAATGGAGCGATGTAAGTTTACAGGCATTCCTGACGTGACGTCGTCGAAATTATTGCATTCAATTGTACAATAAATTTTAAATGTACACAAAAGTTTTACATTGATCTAACGTGTCGATTAAATCAAAAAAAAAAATTGGCCTGGGTTGAGTTGTTGAATAACTCAACTCATCAGAATCACTGGACAATGGTTGGGTTGGCTGAGATTTTTTTTTTATATACATAAATATTGATTTTAATTGTAGTGTGCTAACCATTGGTGATGATGTCTTTTAATTTATTGCGTTATATAAATGTATTCGTTATAGTTGAGTCTTAAAGAAATTAAATTCGATTGTCGATCTAAATAAATTAAATGTACAAATTGCGATATTTTTTGAAACGACGGCCCATCGACGTCACGAGCCGTTTTAAACTTCTGTTTTTTTTTATGTTGGCGAAAATGTCAAAATGCCAAAATAAAAAAAAATAATCGTAAAATGCGATGTTATTTTATTTAGCACGGAACGCCAAAAATCAGACCAGGGTCGCATTTTGTTTATCGAACGACTTGTGTGCATTTTGCGATCGTATAAAAAAAAAAACAAGAGCAAAAACAAATATTGCAATCTGTTCGTCCACTCGATCATGGCACACGCCGAGCACACCGCACCAGTCAATTACCATCGAACAAGTCATAGATACCACATAATCGGCCAAAGGTGCGCTCGCATTTGTCGAAACCGTGCGCCGCACAAAAATCGGCAAAGATTTCGTACCGCCGCAGTTCCTGCGAAGACAACCACCTGTCATCCCTCGTTCGGCGCGTTTAGGGCGGCCAGAGCCTTCCCCGATATTGATTTTCTAGTTGCAATGCGGACATTTGAAAGTGATCGCTCGGGCCCGAAACTGCGGCGATTTTTTTTTACAGCTCGACCTGGCGAATTAATCCGGCGATTTTTCGAACGCGGGATTAGTCCATTGGCGCTCCACGCACCGATAAGCGGGTTTATTTTCGACGGCACGGTGCAGACGCATCGAACGCGACGAAGAGGCGTTAATAGAAACCAGTCTATACTCACTTGCCCAGTTCTTCTTTCAGCTCGTAATTGTCGCTGAAGCGGGTGCAGGCTACGGGCATGGCCATGGTAATCGACGTGGAGTCGCACAGTACACCGGTAAATGCCTAAAACCTACTGTATATTACGCGACCGCCGCGTATTTCCCTCAGCAAATGGACGTGAAGGAACATGCGCGGACGCGAACTGCTCGATACGTTGTCGCCGTGCGTCCGAAATCGAAACGACTGCCGCGGCTCCTCCGGACGATGGCAAGATGGACTCCGCCGGCGCGAAAAAAACGAAGATCGTACCCGGCGCCGCGACGCCGGTGCATCCAATCCCGACGACAAAAACGCGATTGTATAATACGCGTTATTTATTTATACGCGCCGCGGGCTGGCGATCGCCGCAACACGATCGATCGTTTTCGTCGGATGCGCGAAGGTACGGATTTTCGTGGCGAGAGTTTCTGACGGAATCGCACCTCGGGGACATAACCTAAAAGATCGATACCCTAGTACGTTCGCTCGACGTCTTCGAACGCCGTACGGGGCGCTCGCATTTCACCACTTTCACCATTTCACGCAAGCGTTCATTGCGAAAGGAACATCGCAAGCCAATACAACGCCAATCAGAACACTAAATTTGCTATAACCTCCTTAAATCGTAACAACTGTCGCCGCTTTTTTATTTTCAACCATTAGGACATCTATTAGTGAATTTCTTAACTTTACTTTATCGAACGTTTCGACAAACAAGTGGTGGTAATTGAACTGGAATGCATCAATGGGAGGAGCATTTGAAATTATATATATATATATATATATATATATATATATATATATATATATATATATATATCTGCTTTTTTTCTCGGGTAATGAACCGCGTTGTAGAAGTGTCCCTGTAAGGGTTGTTCCGACATTTCGGCAATGTCACAATTGCCATCTTCAGGTTGATCTTCTCGATCTAAGCGACTTTAGTTCGTCTTCAGTTCTTCTAGATCGCTTAGACCAACCTGAAGATGGTAATTGTCACATTGCCGAAACGTCAGAACAACCCTTACATCGACAATTCTACAACGCGGTTCATTACCCGATAGTCGAGGCGGACACAACACCGTACACCAAGTGACAAGACTTGTAACCGACATACGTGCGGCTTTTAATCGGAAACAAGTTGTGACAATGACATTACTGGACTTGCACAAAGCGTTTGACAGGGTAGGGATAGACGGACTTATCTACAAACTAATTACGTACGGACTACCATTATTATTAACCAGACTGATCATACCACAATGACAGACAATTTGAGATAAGACTCGATCATATCATGTCAGCGCCCGATATCATAAGAGCAGCCCCAAGGATCCGTCCTTGGTCCGCAACTGTTCTCATTATACATTAACGACATGCCGGTGCACGGTGACACATCAATCTCCTTATTCGCAGACAACATATATCCACATAACTGAAAACAAACTTTTACTTTACAAAACAATTATAAGACCGACGATGGCATACGCGTCACCTGTATTTTTCGGAGCTTCGGCGACGAACCTGAAAAAATTGCAGGTGGCACAGAACAAGTGTCTCAGGTTCGCCCTGGGCGCTGACCGATACATACGTATACGTGACTCACACGACCGAGCGGACGTGGACATGATCGTACCGTACGTGACGAAGTTGGCGGACCGCTTTTACCGGCGGACCACAACTTACTGATACGGGCAATTACACAAAAAATACATTTACCAAGTCACACGCATAAACTGCCGTACGAAACGTTTAGTCCTGTATAAGGAAAACAGGACTGATTCACGCACGAACAACCACGCAACTATACCAAAAATCAAGAACGTACAGGGCGGGTTTTTGAAAGTTTCCCGTCGACTTGACTATATTAGACACAACGGACGTACTGAAAACAAAACTTTTGACACCGTCAAGGGAAGCACCTTACATGTTTTTAAGTTCCTAAATGTTAAATACTTAATGAGCGTCGTTTCGCAGGTGTAAGTTATTTTAAATCTGTTTTATGTGTAGTATTTGTTGTAAATATTATGTTGTGCGAAATTTTTAATAAAAACATTGGATTTGGATTTCTTCCTTTGTTTTCATTATCAGTTTCATCATATTATGCAAAGTGGCCCAGTATTGGTTTGTTGGGGTTAGTTCTTCTCCTACCTTCCTGTTTGGTACCTGTCTGAGCGCTTCCCACCGTTCACAATGAAATACTGTGTGTTCTGCAGTGTCTATACTCCCGCAGTATGCATACTCTTCATCCTCTGATTTCCATATCCTCTTAGCATATGATCTGAACGCCCCATGTCCAGTCAGGACTTGCGTGAGGTAATAGTCAATCCTCCTATGTTGACATACAATCCAAGTTTGTATGTGTGGTAGTAGTTGCTTGGTCTATTGTCCTGTAACTGTATTATCTTGCCATCTTTCCTGCCAGTCCTGGTTTTCTCTGTTTCGTTTGTTTACAGTATACACACTTTTCACCCTCTGCTTTCCCTATCCTAGCATATGATCTGAACACCCCATGTCCAGTCAGGACTTGCGTGAGGTAATAGTCAACCCTCCTATGTTGACATACAATCCAAGTTTGTATGTGTGGTAGTAGTTGCTTGGTCTATTGTCCTGTAACTGTATTATCTTGCCATCTTTCCTGCCAGTCCTGGTTTTCTCTGTTTCGTTTGTTTACAGTATACACACTTTTCACCCTCTGCTTTCCCTATCCTAGCATATGATCTGAACACCCCATGTCCAGTCAGGACTTGCGTGAGGTAATAGTCAACCCTCCTATGTTGACATACAATCCAAGTTTGTATGTGTGGTAGTAGTTGCTTGGTCTATTGTCCTGTAACTGTATTATCTTGCCATCTTTCCTGCCAGTCCTGGTTTTCTCTGTTTCGTTTGTTTACAGTATACACACTTTTCACCCTCTGCTTTCCCTATCCTAGCATATGATCTGAACACCCCATGTCCAGTCAGGACTTGCGTGAGGTAATAGTCTACCCTCCTATGTTGACACATAATCCAAGTTTGTATGTGTGGTATTAGTTGCTTGGTCCATTGTCCTGTAACTGTATTATCTTGCCATCTTTCCTGCCACATGGCTAGAGTCCTGGTTTTCTCTGTTTCTTTTGTTTCATCACCGGTATGTACATAGCACGCTTTCTTTTGTGTGCCATACGATCAATAGGTAGGCTCCCTGTAATAACCTGCAGAGCTACGGTGGGTGCAGTTTTATAGGCAGCCCCAATTTTTACTAATACCTTACGCTGTACCTTTCGCAGCGATAGCCAGTTTCGTCTGAGTCCCATGTTGGCGCTCCATAAAGTAATACGGAATGGACCACGGCAGCAAGCACTGCTCTCTTTGAAGTTGTTGATCCACCGATATTTGGCAACAGCCTGGGTATTTTTTGCCAGCTTGTCCTCTGCCTTTTCAGTTGCTTTCCTAAGATGCTCTCTAAAACTGCCTCCCGTATCAAAGAACACCCCCAAGTATTTAATGCTGTTTTTCGGCACTATATTTACATTGCCTATTTTGAAGCTTAAGCCGTCTCTTTTTCTTTTCCGGGTTATAATGAGCGGAAAAAAAGAAAGAGATACGTTTAAGATTTTCATTTGTGTTCCCGATGAGGTCTGCTTTACTATCCGCTGTCACTATCAACGCCAGATCATCTGCAAATGAAATACCTTTAGCCCACCCCTTCAGCACAATTTCTAACACATCGTCATATAAGACATGCCATAAAGTAGGTCCTAACACCGACCCCTGGGGCACCCCTGCCTGAATTTCCAAGTATTCGTCAATTGGATACATCTTTCTTTAAGTAATCATCTACGATATTGATGAGATACTCTGATATTTCCCTTTTCTCAGAATTAATATAGTTACTAAAACGTTCCACTTCATTCCATTCCTCCCCGTTGTATTTTTAATTGCTTCCAATGCGTCGATCGCCCTTACCTAAATCCATATTGATTTTCGCCAGACCACCTTTTCTTTCTATTTCGTAGTCCAACTTCTGTCATATCCTTGCTTCGTATACCTTGCTCAGCGTATTTAATAGACATAAGGTTTTTTTTTAACCCTTTAACTGCTATTTTACAACCGTATCCCCAGATTTATTCTAATGTTCTCCTTTGGATAATCTAATTAGTTTGCGAAGATTCTTCTTACACTCCTTATATACTTTGTTTGCTCGCAGTCTCTCCTCTTCTTCCGCATTCCTTTTGGACATTTTGGTGTACCATCTCCTAATCGCCGTACATTGCTTTCTTTTTATTTCATAGTACATAAAGCGGTGTTCAGTCAGGTTTTCTTCTTCTATCAGTTCCCAATTTGTAAAACGTGTTAAAATTTTCTGTGTAAATTGTTCCTCTTACAAAAGTTGGTGCACCGCCTGTATTGTGAACAACCAGATCTAGTGCTGCGATCAATTCTGCCCGGTGATCTCCCTTTCTATCGCTAATAGGGGATTCCCACAGGTGCGATTTGGCATTTATATCACCAGCAATGACAGCTTCTTCCTTTCCAGATCTCACATAATTTGCTATTTCGTTCACCTTTTCTGTCTATTTGTCCATATCTATGGTTGATGATATGTAGCAGCAGTATAGGTCTTCCAAAGTTATTGATTACGTAACCTTTCCCAACTTTTGTACCTGTACCTGAAGTTTCTTATTTACGAACAGTACAGCCATGTCTTCTCTCTCGTTCGTTATCCAATCTCTCCTCTTGGTTATTTTTTTATTTGGTTCACTGGATCATATCCACCCCTTTATGTTTAGCAGCAGTATAGGTGTGACCCCCTATTCCTGTTGGCTGTATCTTTTTCTTTCCTATACCTTCTCCACATTTGATGAAATCCTTACTGCGATCTACCTGTGCAGTGCACTCCCTGGTCTTGTGTCCATATTCCAAGCATTTAAAGCACCTAACAATGTCTACCCTCTTCCTAACGCCGCATTCTGTCCATCATATCCTTAGGTTCCTACGCTTAATCAACGGCTTTGCCTGTTCTTTCACGAACTCAGCTATTACTGTTTTGTTCCTCGTATTTCCATTTCCTAATTGCTCTTATAACTAACTCATGTTTCATTTACTTTTATCTCTCTAGCTATTGCTTGTTTCACTTCTTCTTCTTTCGTGATAGTCGATTCTATTCCCAATACAAAAATGGTAGTCATTCCTAGCTTCCTTGTCACCAGACGCACATGGTCTAATTTAGACACCTAATTTTTTTTAATCCCTCAATTATCTAGTTTCCTTTACAATTCTCTACAGTTTCATATTTTGGCTCAAAAATCTTTCTTGTCACCTTCATCCCTCCACGCCACCACAAATAAAATTCAACAAATCTTAAAAATAATTTTATTTACATCAGTAGCAGATGAGGAATGTAAAGTCCAAAACGAGCAATGAAATAGTCTCAACAATTTCTCATTTATGATATAGCACAAAGTTCACGTACTCAACACATTTCGCTTCCATATAGCTTGCAAGATATTTTTTTTTTCTTTGCAACTCTTTAGACAACTTAAACATTTTTTTTAATCTCCCAATTTTCTACTTTCCTTTCCCATTCTCTACAGTTTGAGATTTTTTACCCTTCTAGTCAGCTTCATTCCTCCACACCACCACAAATAAAACTCAAAAATCTTAAAAATAATTTTATTTACATCAGTAGCAGATGACGAAAGTAAATTCGAAAACGAACAACAACGAAATAGTCTCAACAATTTCTCATTTATGATATAAAACACATATATAGATACATAGGATACCTTAAAACGATTTAAATTACAATAAAAACCATACAAAAATATAACGTCGGTGGGTCAAGAATTACTCGTAGCAGGCTGCAAAAATACGTAGTTTTTTTTTTTTTTTCATTTGACGACTTAATTAATTACCGAGTATCGAAACGTGCACAGAATCTACCGCTGATTAGTAGGAATATAAATGCAATAAATTAACCAGACGGACACTGTACAAATCTTACACTAAGGTTACTTTTCTAGTACAACTATTAGCCCAAGTTAATTCAGTAAAAGGGGCGATTAAGTAATTTAATAATTTTAAGGATTTAATTGTTTTTAATTTTGTTGAAATTTAATGTTAACTTAATCCCCCTTTTTCTTAATCACCTCGGGACGTTTATTTCTATCAATTATTGGCAGGCATTGAACTGCTATGCTGTCGTAGCTCTCGCAAATCTACGAATATTACCTACGAATTAAGTGACCATAAACCAGAAGTCATAAGCGATACAAACTAATTATCAATAGTGTGCATATGCGGTCTATAAGTATATAAAAAATTCCTGGAAGAGAAAAATAGTTATTAACGAAACGCGTTCGAGACTTAATGCGTCCACTTACAAGTGGAGATCGGTCCCGTTTCGTCGACTTCGCGCACGAAAATTACAAACGTTTGTTTTTACCTATTCTACGGTCACGCTCTTCGCGAGATTTCTCGGGCAGTCGACGTTGCATCCCTTCAACATCGCGATGTGGTAACTGAGAAGCTGCATCGGTATCACCGTGAGGAGGCCTTGTAGGGCGTCCACTGTTCGCGGTACCTCCAGTGATTTTCGGCCCATTGAGGATGTTTCAGTGTCGCCCTCTTCGCATATTATTATTGGTCTACCTTCGCGGGAAGTCACCTGAAAGGCAAGGAACAAGTTATATTTGTTCCACATCATCACATAGATTTGTTTATCTAATCATCAAACATTGATAAAACTGCACAAAATGTATAAAATGCAAAAATTATAACACTTGCAAATAGTAGAAAAATCTAAAAAAAAAATATGAAATTTGACAAAGTTGTGATAAAATAATAACGCATTAGCTACAAAATATGTCAAAATTATCTAAAACGTGAAAAAATTTTAAAATTAAAAAAAAATAATAGCAAACAATTGTCGAAAATAAAAAAAAATTATCTAAAATTGAAAAAGTAACAATATATTCAATTTTTTACGCTCTTTTAACATTTTTACGGTTTTGAGTTTTATTTTTTTGCATTTATGAAGTTTTCCATTTATTCAAACTTTAATTTGTTTCAAAGTACAAATTTTTCTTCACATTTTCATTAATTTTTATATTTCGTTTAATTTCAGACAATTTTGATAATTTTCAGACAATTGTGATGTTGTTATATTTTGACAATTAAGTCAAATGAAACACATTTAAATCAACACACCTTGATTTTGTCGTTTTAACCTTTTTGTCAGTTTTTTTAGTTGGGTCAAATCAAGGACCACGTATGATGACGTAATTAAGGAAACACTGGAGATTAAGAGCAATTAAACTGAAGTTGAAAATATAATTGAGACAACCTGAGTTTAGGAGTTGATGTAACAAGACCATATATCACAGCAATGGTTTTCAATGCTATTCGTTAGGTTGGGGTTTAAAAAAAAACGTTTGTGTTAGGTTGGGTTCGTTTGGAATTTTAAATAAATTGTATTAAATATTGGATTGGTTTGGTATTTTAAAGTAACCCAAATCAAGTAGCATTTTCATTTCAGTTTTTAATTTCAAGGGTCGGATTGAGATTTTAAAGGAACGTTTATGTTGGGTCGGGTTGGGTTGAGTTCGGTAGACATTTTTAATAAATCTTTGGACTTGGTTGGGTTCGAGTGGCAAAGAAACTAAGATTCATTTTCGTTAGGTTTTCAAATTTCAGTGGTTGGGATAAAAAATGGACTGGGTCGGATTTAATTTGAATTTAAAAAATATATTTGTGTTGGTTTGGGTTGGTATTTTAAAGAAATTCAACCCAGGTCAACTAGGAACTTCATTTCGTTCGGTTGGGGTTTTAAAAAAGTTTGTTTGGTTGGGTTTGGTTGGGTTGGGTTGGGATTATTAATAAATGTTTGGACGTGTTTCGACAGGGATTGCGTTGGGTTTCATTGGAATTTTAAATAAATATGCGTCCATCACGAAGCTCAAACAAGCGAGGAAGTTTAAAAAAACTTAATATAGGATTACTGAAAATACGAACGACGAGTAACAGTAAAAACATGCGAAACACATTTGAACGAAAACGAACCCATCAAAACAACAACAACAACAAACAAATTCGATAAAATGAAATGAACGATAAGAAAATGCAAATTAAACAAAAAAATACAACGAACAAAAATAGACTAAAAATATGACACAGAGCTAAAGTATCATAGTAGGTAATGTGCGTGTAAGTACAATATAACTGGAAAAAAATACTAAGTGCAAAGAAACTACAAAAATAAGAAACAACAAAATATGTACCAATAAAATGTCACTCAAAATTGTTCGTTCAATATCAGTCCAACCCAACCGAACCCAGCCCAGCCCAACCTAATCCAATCACACCCAACCCAATGCAACCCAACCCAAATCAAATAAATTTCTACGGGTGGGACAATTAAATATGAGTGACACAGAAGATGCAAATAATCCATGTGGGACCCGAGATGAAATCAGGCATTTTAGGACTCCTCACCTACCTAAATCAAAAAATCAATGAATAACAAAGAAGCAAATGTTTCATATCGTCGTTGCTTGAAATAAATAATAATAAACCAACAAACAACAACTGAGTGAATGTAATGGGGAATGAAATGTGTTTTCAAGAAAAGTGAAGAATTAAAACACCCCAAATTAATGTTCGGGTTGGGTTGGAGTTGTAAAAGCCACAAATGAACAAACTAAAGTAAACAGTCAATGAAAATAATAATAAGAAAAATGCCACCAAACGAAAGGCAGAAAAAACCAGTATCTTCGAACGAAATCCAAAGGAAAATCCCAGTTCTATTCTATGAATTGAAGCGGGGAGTTTGGGGGGGGGGGCATTTCCTAGCCAAAACATATGCAATATAAAATGAAACACAATATGTTTTTAAGAAAGTAGATAGAAATACGACATTTTTATAATTGTTTCAAATAAAAAAAAGATAAAGTAGATAATAAACGAAAATCAAAGAAGGAAAATAAAATAATAAACCAACAAACAAAAACTGGACGAATAGAAAATATTTAAAACAAAATTATGAAACTGCGGATAAAAATGAGTTGTCAAGGAGAGCAGATTAAACAAACTGGAGACCCAAATGAAAATTAAATAACTGCAAAAGAAATATAAATCATATGTTTAAATACATTGCAGAAATTTCAAAATTCACAAAATTGCCCAGGTTCGTTAACAACACAACCGAACCCAACCAAACAAATTTCTAGAGGGGACAATTAAATTCGAGGTAAAAAATGCAACTAAGGACACGTGAACAGTTAATTGTCGATTAATGACCATTTTCAAGATTTTACTATTTAAGATTTTTGATATATTTTTCACATGGTCTCCTCATTGCCATACTTAACTTGGGTGGGGTTGTGTTAGGTTGGGTCGGGATCTCATTTTTTCGTCTTTTGGCAATCTTCAAAGTTTTTCTTGGTTTTTGAGGGACGATTTTCACATTTTTTTGAAAAGTATGATCCATAACAGATCTTGTCAAACTCGGGAGCACTCGGTAACTTATTTAAGAAATTCATGTCACGATTTTGGATGGCGATTTTGAATTTTCAAGGATTGTTACGAAGCTTTTAGACAATGATTTTTGCAATTTTTGAAGATTTTCGATGATTTCGTCAATATTTGTAAGATGAGTCAGTTGTTGCTCGCGAATTTTGTCTCCTACGAAATACACAAAAAAGGACACCGAACACCAGTAATATTTGCAATGTTGCATTGTTACATTTAAATATTTTGCCTATTTGGCATTTTTACTACTTTGACAATCTTGACAATTATGTGAGCATTTTACAATTCTACAATGTTTTTTTTTTGTTTCTTAAATTAAACACAAAAAATAACTAAACATAGAAAGACTTCGTTGACTTACCTGTTGCAAGGCGTTCATGCACTTGATATAAACCGGATCGCGCATGACGATCATCAGGATGGGCATCTCGTCGTCGATCAAAGCCAACGGTCCGTGCTTCAATTCGCCGGACATAATCCCCTCGCTATGCATGTACGTCAACTCCTTGACTTTCTGAAATTCGAGTCATTAAACAACCCAACCAAAAAACGTCCAATCGAAAACACCAACCAATGCTCCTTCGAGGCACGTCGCAAAGTTGAACCCGCGGCCCATGATGAGCAGCGACTTGTGTTGGTAGAGGTCCTGGGCGAGCGCCTGCACTTCCTTGTCGAGCCGGAGCACCTTGCGGATTTGTTCGTCGATATTTTTCAATCCATCGATTATCTGTAATTTAATTAATTAAAACACTTAAGTTGTGGACGTAAATAA
This sequence comes from Geotrupes spiniger, assembly GCA_959613385.1. Lineage (NCBI taxonomy): Eukaryota > Metazoa > Arthropoda > Insecta > Coleoptera > Geotrupidae > Geotrupes > Geotrupes spiniger. The sequence continues at coordinate 26,234,595 of OY390739.1, forward strand.
TTGCGGCCGATTTACCTCAGTTCGTCTGGTGGCCAGGGAAAGTCTGTCTTCGCTCATCACCAGAGCGAACATGACGAGAGAAATGAACTGGCTGGTGTAGGCCTTGGTGGAGGCGACGCCGATTTCCGGGCCCGCGTTGATATGAACTCCGCAGTGCGACTCGCGACAAATTGAGCTGCCCACGGTGTTGGTGATGCCGACGATGAGAGCGCCCCTTTGTTTGCAGTAACGCAGTGCCATTAATGTGTCAGCAGTCTCACCTATAATATAATATATGCCATATTGGAAAAATAGAACAATGCTAAATGTGTTCATTGATGATTTACATCAGTGGTTCTTAAGCCAGGTCACGGGAAGCCCCCAAGTAACTTAAGAAGTTACATTAAAATAAATAAATTTAATTTAATTTTTAAATCCTAACTAACCCTAATTGCAAAAAAGTTACATCACAATGAAATTAATAAATTGGAAAGGTAACTCGAAAAAATCCATCAAACGTACACAATTAATTTTGGGAAAATTTTGGAAAGAACAAGAATCGCATGAGACTTAGAATTCAGCAAGAGATTCGTTGGGTAAAACTACCTATGCTTCTTTCCAAGTGGCTTTAAAAGTGGCTCAATGTAAAAATCCATAGCGAGAACTGTGTGTCGAGAAGAAATAGCAAAGAGTTTGAATTTTTTAAAGAAACTTCAGTTATTGTCACTGGCCATGATAGGAAGTCGAGTCGATTTTGTGCCAAAGTCACAAAAAAATGCTTTGAAGGTTATATAAGCAGATGATGATATGACTATAAAAAAAACACCATATATAATTTGATCACCATAGCTGAAAATACTACCATTGCGTTGCAAAGATGGTGCACTGTTAAATGACCAAAAAAAAAATTTCATCTAAATCAAATAAGTACCTGACTGCGAAATGAAAAAGCAGACGTCGTCTCTGAAGACGGGTGTCGTGCGATCCAAGAAATCGCTGGCGAGTTCCACCATGACAGGAAGTTCAGTAAGTTCCTCCAACAACTGGCGAGTAGCGACAGCGCTGTGATAGCTAGTTCCGCACCCGATCAACATCAACCTGCGGCAACGCTTGATCTCCATCACGTACTCCTTGATACCCCCAAGTGTGACGGTCTGAAAACCCACCGTTAACAATAATCTCACACCCCGATTGTCGCCACCGTACATGATTTTCGAAGTTAACGCGACCTCGCATGGTGTTGACCACCGACTCGGGCTGCTCGAAAATCTCCTTCTGCATGAAATGGCTGTAGTTCCCCTTCATGATCTCCTGCAACTCCATCTTGACCGTGGTGATCTCGCGGGCGTTCGGATCGTCGGTGGTTCGACGCAGACGATGGATGCTCAACGCTCCGTCTTTGATGGCGGCCACGTCGTCGTCCTGAAAAAGTCGATCAATTAAATTTTCGCCCAGCTAGGCGATACGATACGAACCTCGAAGTAGATGACCCTGTTGGTGTGCTCGATGACGGCGGACGCGTCGGACGCGAAGAAGTACTCGACCTCGTTGTCTTCCAGCGGCTGAAATTCGGACGTCGACTCGGAACGGGGTATGACGTGCATCTCGTTCCGACCGTGCGGTCTGTGCTCTACGTCCGAAAACGATTAGATTAACGCGAAACAATAACGATTGGTGCGATGCGACGATAAGATTGCACTTTTCCGCTGGATTTTTGGCAGAAAGATCCAAGTTCGCGCTACCGCTTCCAGTTCGAGTGTTTCGATTAAAAACAATCGCGAACATTGCGAAGCACGATAAGATGCGTATTTCGGCGTCTTTTGAAGTCCACCGTTTGAAATTTACGGTTCCTATAGTTGATTTTTTTTTCAGACAGTGCGAGACTATTACGTCACCAACTATAGGCACTGTTTCATTTAGTAGATTCGCACAAGTTTCTTGTGCAAACAACGCTGCAAATACATCAACACATTCACAACGACCATTAAATGGCCACTTAAGCGTCGTTAGCAAGGACCGTCACCAATAGCAAACTCATAACGGACATTCGCATAATTCGTGATACTTACACAAATGTCATCGTGAAAAAAATACCAACAACAATCAATCACAAAGGTGTAATTACAACAACTGATCTTAACGTTAAAAATATTGCACATGTGCAATTTGTGCTTACATCGTCCGTCTCAGCGTCTTTACTATTTTAATCGTTCAATTTTCATTTACGTTGGGACTACGATTTTAAGATCAGAGGTCGCAAATAAATTAACACCCATTCCTCCGAACACACGAACCGAAGAAAAAATCCCAAGTCGAAGGAAGACCGTGGTTAACATTCTTTCCGGACTTACCTGCTCTTCAGTTAGTAAATAAGAAAATAACCGGCGAACGTTAAAACCAACAGGAAAGCCACACCAAGCCGTAAATTTAAAAAAAAAATCGTAAAATATACCTGCGTGAGTGCTGTCAGACTCTGAAGTGGGCCAATGAGAAAGGAAGAGAAAAAAAAACAAACGCTAAGATTAAAAGTAAAATCACAAACTAAATCATAAAGTGGGCAGACGAAGACAAAGATCGTGCTAATTAAGAGCTACAATTAGTCGCGTTAAGGTGGTCGTCTTTGTCCCGCGCCGCCACTGAATCTACCAAGCAACTGGTGCGGACCGCGCGCTCGGCGGGCGATCCGCTGAACACTTGAAAACTGCACGAACACAAAAACGAAACAATAGCAAACCACGTAACTGTATACTATGTATATATCTACAAAATTACTTACTTACTCTCTAGAAATATACAAGACGGAAAGTCACAAGTTAAACGGCTACGAAAGACACCCAGACGTTAAGAGTAACATAAATGTTAAATTTCATTAAAACAGACAAAGTGCCCAGGTCACGACTTACAATAAAAAAAAACTCGAACGACAATAACACAGAAAATTAATAATAATGTTAATAAAAGGAAAAATATACCTTTCTGCCTGGGAGTGTCATCTGTTCATTTAGGACAACGTCCATGCAAAGGGAAGGAACGGGAAACACACGAAAAAAATAAAAGAAAACATATTAGAGACATATTCAAATTTAAATGGGCGATGGACGGACGGAATGTTAATGGCGTGTCGTGGTGCGTGAACGTGACGTTGTTAGAAAGACAGAGAGCAAGGCTTGGGGGATGAAATGAACTGGCCGGTTAGACGTGTATTCGGAAAATGACGTTTGTTAATCGATCTACTTCTACGGTTATGGATTTTCGTCGCATTTTCTATGTACAGGTTGATTTATTTTTTACCAACACATCGTGTTTGATATCTAGCTCGAAGCTTATAAAAATCTGCGTTCGGATGCACCGTTGAAAAGTTTTAAATTTCTTAATTGGCGCCCAACGTGGGGCACGATAACTATATTGATATGCGAAGGAATTACAACTTGTAGTTGTCGCGATCATCTATGCACTAACAATGATTTTAATTCATATAACAGGATATTTTTTGGGCTTGTTTTAATTTTTAACTAAATAAAAAAACGCGAGTACCTGCAAAAAATGAGATTATCAAAGCAAGCAAGCGAACAAATTAATTGCAAAATTTATGAATATAAACGAAATAAATGAAAAAAAAACAATCATGATATATAACTAAACAATCAACTCATTTACAAAAAATACAATATAGATAAAGTCAAAATAGAACAAACAAGTAAAATGAATCATGGGACGCGATTAGATCGTTCACTATCGACGAGAAAACAAAACTGCATCGACGGGCACGCGTTCTCGAACGGTGCAGTCGGCAATCATCGTTAATAGACTACCGACATTGCAAGGAAGATTACATGTAATGGAATCAAACCTATTGAATGTTACATGAAAACAGATAAACGTCACTAAAATACAATTGGGTAACAAACTTTCGTTAAACTGTTAACGATATTTAATTTACAATTATTCCACCTCCAATTTTTGCGGACACGAATTAAAAATTTTAGTTGTCAACATTTATCCTTCTCATTTTCCCCATAACATTGGTATTAATACCAATCTATATATAATTTGAGGACATAGAATTTTAGAATATTACTAAAATACGACATGCACTAAGACGCGTAATTTTGGCGTTAAGTTAACTTAACTTATCGTGCAAAATTTGTGGGGGGCGAGGTTTTTTACTATTTTGTAGAATTTTCAGCAACTGTATATTTTTTATCATTTTGTAAACAATTTTTCATAATTTTATACATTTGCATTTTGCATTTTTATGAAATTAGGAGAAGTAATCCTGCAAAATTTTTAGGGGACGGGTGGCTACCATATAATTTTTTTATTGTTTTGAAGCATTTTCAGCAAGTTTATATTTATTGGCCATTTTTATAATTTTGTAGAAAATTTTTCATAATTTTATACATTGACACATTTTGTTTTCATGAAATTTTGAATTTTGGGAAACTAATCCTGCAAATTTTATAGGGGCGATGGGGCTACAATATAAAATTTAAAAAAATTGCATTTTCAGCAATCTCATTTTGTGCTGATGAAAGTTTGAAATTTACAGAACTTGTCCCGTAAATTTTATAGGGGCAGGGGCTACCATAACATTTTTTTTAGAATTTTATAGACAAGTTTTCAAAATATTATACATTTGCACATTTCGTTCTTATGAAATTTTACAGAAATAATCTTGCAAAATTTATAGTGCCCCCCACCATGGTGAGCTACCATATAATTTTTTAAAATGTGTTATAACATTTTCAGTAGTTTTATATTTTTTGGCGATTTTTATAATTTTGTAGACAATTTTTCATAATTGTATACATTTGTTTTGATGAAATTTAGAATTTTGGTATACTGTAAAAATTATGGAGGGGGCAGGGGGCTACCATAAAACATTTTTACTGTTTTGTAACATTTTCAGCATTGATACAATTGTGTACACAATTTTCCATAATATTATACATTTACACATTTTGTTTTTATGAAATTTTGAAGAACTAATCCTGCAAAAAATTGTGGGGGGGGGGTACCATATAAAATTTATTTGTTTCTTAATATTTTCAGCAATTTTATATTTGTGGCCATTTTTTAAATTTTGTAGACAATTTTTCATAATTTTATTTTATTATTAATTATTAATTTTATACACATAAAAATTTATGTCCGATTTTCAGCAATTTTTTTTATTTTAACTTTTCAAATTTTATACATTAGTTTTACGCATTTCTTAATTTATTCTTATTTTAAATTAATAATATTGTTGAAAATTTTTATGATTTTTCATAATTTTGTCACGTTGTCATCAAAACATGTGAGGGGGTGGGGGAGAGAACTAAAATATGCAAACTTGATTTTTTTGCAATTTTTGCGACCTTTGTACATTTCTTAATTTATAATATTTTTGCCATTTTTACGTTCACATTTACTTTGCTGAAATTGTGAATTTTTGATAAAAAAAAAAACCCTGCCTAATGTACGAGGAATGCGGGGAGGGCTACCTTATAATATTTTTATTGGCTTGTAGCATTTTCAGTAATTGTATATTTTTTGGCAATTTTTATAATTTTGTAGAAAATTTTTCATAATTTTATACATTTACGCATTTTGTTCGAAATAAATTTTGAATTTTGTAAAACTTATGCTGCAATATGTATGGGGGGGGATACAATATCAAATTTTTATTGTCTTGTACCATTTTCAGCAATTTTATATATTTTAGACATTTTTATAATTTTGTACACAATTTTTCATAATTTTACATTTACACATTCTGTTTTGATAAAATTTTGAATTTTGGAGAACTTATCCTGCAAAATGTATCGGAACGGCTAACATACAATTTATTTTTTTTTTTGTACGTTTTTACTTTTTTACCTTTGTACCATTTTTTGGACATTTCTTAATTTACATTACTAATATTTTTGGATATTCATAATTTAATCATCTTATTAGCAAGATTTGTGGGGGGGATATACAATCTTGATTTTTTTAAATTTTGTCAATTTTTACTTTCGTGCATTTTAGACATTTGCACATCTCTTAATTTCTAATATTTTGGCCATTATTACGTTTTCACATTTTTTTGGTTTAAATTCTGAATCTTCGACAAAACACCCTAACAAATGAATGGGGGAGGGAGGAATATACAATAAATTTTTTTTTGCAATTTTGACGAATTTACTTCCGAACATTTTAGACATTTGCAGATTTAATTTCTAATTCTTTTGTATAGTATAGTGAGCTCGTCAGACCACCACAGATAACATAACATCCTCTGAAGCATGCATTGTCGATAAAGACCACTGCAATTACGTAACAGCACAGTGTGGGAGTATAGACGTCTAGATTGCCTTAATACTCACACACAAACTCTTGGCATTTTAAACAATTTTAAAATAGTGCACATTTTTACATTTTTATGCAAGTTTTAGCCCACAATTCAAACTAATTTTAAATTTTAAATCAATTGCTTGCCACGGTAATGCAATTCTAAGAACTTTGACCCAGACCACGTGTTTACGCCTGCTGATGATGATGATGATGATGATAATGATGATGATATGACATAAATCCTCAACGGTTACGAATTTATTTCAATTGTGCGGCTGAATGCAAATTTGGTAAACTTTTTGATTTTGATTTAAGTCCTTGATGGTAAGAAAAGGAGTAGTTAGACAATGAAACAAATTTTTTAAAAAATTAATTGTAATGATATTGTTTTGGTACAATATTTGAAACATCCGAAGCGCAAATGTTTATAGAATAATTATTGCCAAAGAGCTTTTTTCATATAACCGCCATCCTCGCAAATATCAAATTAAAAGCTCAGGTTTCTATGTACATATTTACATTTTTCTCTTATGGACATGACGTGCATTATTAATGTGGTTAATCCATTAGTAGTTTTATTTATAAATCGACATGCATTGCAGAAATTTTCACGCACATTGGGTTGCCTACATTTTTTTTCTATTTACATTGTAATTGATTGGATTTGAACATGAAATTGATAACATTTCTACAACGCAATGACGCAACCACAACCGTTTGTTAGCTCACCACCTCGCAGCTACAGCCTCGGTTAAAGATGCATGCAAAGAACACCAATTTACCTTTTCGAAGTAAGTTTGCAAATATTTACACGTCCGGCCGGTAAGTGGAAATTTCGTTTAGCGATTAGAGTTGCTGCTCTCCTAAGTACTTTTACCTGCCACCAGAAAAAAAACACCAAATCCTCGCCTACAACGACCGTGCGTTTGCTCTTTCCGAAAACTAAAAACTACGCAGCGAATCTACCGAGAGATGGACGGATATGTTACGATGCGAATGGGCTTTTTGGGGCGAAAACGATCCGCGCTCACCTTTTCCGTAGAGGATCGGCACGTAATCGGTGGCGAGGCGGTTCTTGGTCTTGATGCCGACGAGCAGCGGCGAACCCCTGCGCGTGGCCACGCACTCGCCGGGGAAGCACTTGGCCTTGAAGCAGAGCGCGAAAGCACCTTCCTAAAAAACGCGAGTCGCGAGTCAGCGACGCGGCGCGCCCCATATGATCAGACTCACCAATTGCTGGACGACGTGCTCGACGAGCTCGCGGAACGAATACGTCGGATGTTGCTTGTAAAAGTGGTAGATGAGCTTGGCGATGATTTCGGTGTCGGTGTCGCTTTCGAAATGGTAGCCTTTCTTCTGCAGGAACACCTTCACCTCTTTGTAGTTGGTCACGATGCCGTTGTGCACCACCAGGAAGTTGTTCTCCTCGTCGGAGCGTTGGGGATGGCAGTTTATTTCGCTCGGTACGCCGTGAGTTGCCCAGCGGGTGTGGGCGATGCCGCAGTGCGTTTCGATCAAAGAGTCCATTTCCTGATTCTCGGTTTCTATTTAACGCGCAATAAAACATAAAATCCAGGAACGTTAACTAATATTTATTTTAAATTATTAAAAAAAATAAGACGTATAATTTTAATTATTTACAAGTTGTACAAATCGCGATGTACGGCAAGGATATTAAAATTACTTTAGATATCACCGTTTATGGCGTAAAAACGAATTTCTACCATAAATTGTTTTAACAAACGTTGTTTGTGTTCAATTTGCGAAAGAAATGTGAGAAATAAAAATGTAACGAGGTCCTTTAACTTTAAGAGGTGAAGTTAAAACTTGTTTCATTGTTTAAAATGTTGCTCGATGAGACGGCTAAAATCGTCGAAAATACGACGACGGTCGTAAAGCGTTAATGGTACCTTTTCGGCGAATAAAACTTAAACGAAAATTGCCCAATACTCACGTTTGTTGATCTCCTCTTCTAGGAGCTTGACTTTCCCGGTTTTCTTGATCAAGGTCGTGCCTTTCGGGTCGATGGAATCAATCGCGACACCTTAACGAGATCCAATTATGTGATCAATTGTGCGATGGACACATTTTAAGAAAACCAGTGGCGTTTCAAGTGTATGCACCGTTAAAAAAAAGCATTCAAAAAGTTGTGAAGTTTGATTTAAATCAGTGAAATTATTATATTTGGGAACGCAAAACAAACAAATCTATTTTTATAAAAACCCATTGTTTAAAATTGTTTGCTAATTGTTTTTAGCAGTTGTTGTGTGACATAATTTTGGGGAATATTTTTGGTACATTTTTTAAAACTTTAAATAATTTTCACAATTTTTAAAACAAATTTAAAATATCTTTTTCACAACCTTGTCAATTAATCAGAATTTTCGTAATTTTCGGCGGAATAACCGGCCCTGAAAATTTATAGAGCGTGAAGGGGCACATTTTGATATTTTAAAGGAAATATTTTTTTGCATTTAAATAGTTGATTTTTATATTTTTTAGGACATTAGAGACATTTTTTGCATTTTTTTTAAATGGGGTTTTCTCAATTTTGAAATATCAATTGTGAAAATTGATATTTTTGCTCATATGAGGAAGCCCCCCCACCCCCACCCCACCCCGCTAACTTCGCAATGCAGACTATTTATTCGTTGTAAAGAATTTTAGAATTTTTACAATTTGTCATAATTAACAAACAATTGTGTGAATGTATCAACGTCACTTAACCCCCACACACACTCAGAATTTTATTAATTTTCCGCAATTTTGAAGAACCGGCTCTGAAAATTTATTGGGCTCAGGTTGACATTTTAATTAATTTTTAATTAATTTAATTTTTTTAAATTGAAATTTTTCAAATTTATATTATTTTGCCATTTTTAATTTTTTTAATTTTGTTGGCTTTATTTTTATTTTACATTTGCGACAATTTCGATTTTTATATTTTAGGGAACCCTCCATTTTAGATATTTTTGGAAATTTTCTCAAATTTAGTTTTCTCAATTTTAAAATAATGCACATTTTCTTTAATTGTGAAAATTAATATATTTGATAATTGTATCATTAAAGAGGGGCGGGGGCGAGCTTCGCAATGCAGACTATTTATTTTAAACAATTTTAAATTATTGCACATTTTTTACAATTTATCGTATTTTGCAAACATTTTCGTCATCAACGTCATCTAGAGCCCCCATACACACAGTTCCAGTTAATGCAATTTATCGCAATTCACATTTTCAGCAATTTTTATAATTTTTGAAAACCTTCCGTTTTCATTTATTGACAGATGACAATTTTATTTGCATTTTATACAATTTTTGCATTTTTGTTAATTTTGATGTTGGGGTAGGTTGAGTTGAGTTGGGTTCGGGTGGGTTGTGTTGTATTGGGTTGGGTTGGGTTGGGTTGGGTTGGGTTGGGTTGGGTTGGGTTGGGTTGGGTTGGGTTGGGTTGGGTTGGGTTGGGTTGGGTTGGGTCAGGTCGGGTCGGGTCGGGTCGAGTCGGGTCGGGTTGGGTTGGGTTATGTTACATTTTTATGTATTTTAGACAATTTCAAAATTTTTATTTTTAACAATTTTAAAACATTGCATTTTCAAAATGTTTATCCATTTTCAATTTTTTACTACCCTATAAGATTCACAATATTTACAACTTTACAAATTTTTGTCAACTTTTTTATTTTCATGCAATTTTTCATAATTTTATGTTTACATTTTCAATCGTGACAATTTGTCAGAACCATCCAGACAAATTTTATGGGATGAGGGGGGGTCATACATTTAGTGACCAACTAAAATAAACAATCTTGGAAATTGCGATCTTTTGTAGCGATAAATAATCAATAATTCCGATTTCTTTACAAAATTTATAATTTTCAAATTATTGACAAAAATTTTCAACACATTTGTTTTGCGATATTTTTTTGAAATTTTCACACTTTAGCACAATTTTGGGAACCTTTATGATTTTATATTTAATTTTTTACAATTTATTTAACAAATAATTTTATTGCATTATTCATTGAAATTGTGGATTTTTTTTTAAATTATATGTGGGTTATTCACATTCGTTTTACATCTTCATCACAATTTTGAAAGGGTGACAATTCTTTACATTTTCAAAGTTACGGCAAAATTATTAAAAAAATAATTTTTAACAATTTTGCCATAATTTATCATTTTTAATCATTTTTTGCAATATTAATGTTTTTTTTTAATTTCAAACAATTTTTCACATCCACACATTGAAACGCCCCTGAACCAAACCATCAAAAACGCTTTGCTGACCTGCAGAGTCATAACCGCGATATTCCAACCTCTTAAGACCGTTGACCAGAAGCTCCAAGATCTCCTTCCTGCTCCTCGGAGTCAGATAATTGATGTATGCAAAAATTCCTGCAACAAAACGTCCAAATAAAGCAACAAATTTACCAAAATAATGGCGATGGCAGCAATTTTTCTAAAAAAAAAATTGCTTGAATTGTTCCAATATGTGTTAGGCTGATAGAATTAAACATGGTCGTCTGAACGAAGATCAGATCAACATCAACGTGATATGGCCGCTTATAAATAAATCAATTTGGGCAAGAACAATCGCAATTTCGGTGATTACATCGACGTTACTAGCGCGAAATAAATATCGACCAAGGAGATTTTTATCGTTTCCGAAAACCCAATAACAACGCTTTTTATCAATTCTATCTTATCTCGGTGATGAAAAACAAATAGAACATTCTTGTCGCGCGCAAAAAATGGATGTTGTTGTTTCAAGCTATGCTGCTACCACAAACTTTAATTAAAGTAATGAATCGATTTTTGAAATTACGTCATTTCCAGATAAAGTTCTTATCAAAATCGTGGAAAATACAATGGGGAACAAACTTTGTTCAAAGCAAATCAATTAATTAAATTTAGTGCAAAATAGAAAAAAAATCTTTCCTATTCCCTATATACTTTATAACTATTTCACGACTGTGTCTACATTTTTATTTCGCTACTTGTAATTAGTTTCGTTCTCTTTTGTCGTTTCCCGTGAGTGGGGGGGATGTTAAAGCTAGTTATTTCGAGTCGTTTGCGCGCCACTGCTCCCTCACACAAATAAATTTAACTCGACTTATTCCGTACAATTGCGGCGATATATTTTTACGAGGATACGGCGGCCATAAACAAAAAAAAAACGTCGGAATCCTTCACGCCGCGGCCCCAACTGGGAGAGTTCGAGAATGCCAAGGACACCGGGTGCGCGTACAGTGAAAGACACCAGCGGGCATCTCCATATCGGACTTTAAAATGCGAAACGAAAGTGAATGTCCGACTGGCGACGACGAAAAAATTGTCGTCGCCGTACGGCGCCCTTGTAATTTCGATCAAAACGTTTCAAACGGTTTCCTAGTTTCGAAACCGTAACAGCGCGCTACGCCTTGGCCACAACCGTGTCAATGCTGCCCGACAATGGTTTTTTTTTCTGTCAAGCGCCAGTTGGCGTGCGATATCGGTGGAAAGTCGGCGATTTTTTGATCTTAAATGAGTCCGTGATCTGTGCCCGACGCGAACGCGGCAAGGGACAAAGGATAATTTCTTATAACTTCACCAATTGTTGTTATTTATTAAAATTATTTTTGTTGAAATATATTTAGTTTAGTCCAGTGACGACAGAACTATTATAACTAAATTCAAAGTTGTGTGAATCACAATTTGATTTGATCTGATTTGGTTTCGTGGTTTTTTGCTCTGTTGGTCATTTTTGGTCTTCTAGGTCTTCTAAATCTTTCAGGGCATTCCTGGACTTTGTCTTTGGACTTGAAGTATTTTCTTCGTACTCTTCGTACATTCAACGGTTGCATTAAGTTGGGCACTATATTGACAATTATATAAATGTTGCCAGCTGAAGCGAAGTATTTGGTTTCTTAACCTTGATCTTCTTGGTTTTGTCTGCTGAGTCTTGTAAGTCTTCTAGATGTTTGGTTTTGTTGTATCTTTGCTATTTTTTGCTTTCGATCTCCTTGGCTTTGATCTTCGCGATTTTTGTCTTATTTACATTGAATGGTTTTGACCTTCCTTATGTTATTATTTTTCGTCTCGTTGCAGCTTTTAATTTCATTGTTATTCATGGTCTTGGTATCGGTCCTTTTAGTCCCGATCTTCTAAATATTTCACTGCTTGTTATTATCAGTCTTGGAATTTTTGGTGCAGTTTTAACCTAACCCGACCCATCCCAACCCAACTCAACGAAAACCATTACACCATACACTTAACAGCTTCCTCGATTGCTCAATAACGAGAAGTGAGTTTGAGTTTCTTAATCTTGATCTTGGTGTTAGTCGTTTTGGTTTTGTTTGCTAGAAAGTCTTCTAGGTGTTTGGTTTTGTTCGTATCTTCGCTTTACTTGGTTTCAATCTTCGTAGTTTTGATCTTCGCGATCTTGGTGATTATTTATATTGAATCGTGTACACTTTCCTTGTGCTCTTCTTATTTTCGTCTTCTAGCTGCTTCTGATATTATCTTTGTTATTTATGATCTTGGCATTGATCGTTTTAGTCCTGATCTTCTAGGTATTTCAATTCTTGTTCTTATCAGTCTTGGTACTTCTGGTATTGTTGTATATCGTGTCGTTGAATTTCAACCAGTGGAACAAATGTATTAACCATCCACTAGCTCTTAACTTATGAAGAGAATCAACCTAACCTCCAATTGTTATATTTTATTATAATGAGGTCTTAGATTTCAACCCTTGGAATCGTTTGCATTACGGTCTTAGGTTAGGCGATGTACGTCAATTCGTTCTAACCTCAAACAACTATGATAAAAATTCGCCAAATTGATATTTCAATGTCCTCTTCAATTTTATGACTAAATCTCTTCTAACCAAGATATCAATTTTAATTATGGAAGGGGGGGGGGATCGATTAAAACAACAATGAAAGGGTTGTTGTTGATAACAAACAAGTCGTTAAATTTTACTCTTGCCCCACACCCTTCCTGCCTGGTAATTTTTAACAATATCGCCAAAAAAATTTAATAATTCATTATTTTTCCGGGTCAAAATAAAATGTTAAATTTTTTTTTAAAAACACAATTTTGTGCAAGCTTTAAATATTAAAACTTTCAATACGTATCTGTAAATTTCCTTTAAAAAAATCAATCTCACCTGTGCCCCCAGAAAATTAGCGATTGATTAATTTTTTTATATTTTTTAATATCTGAACTTCTACATAAATTAGAAATTATTTTTATATAAATTGAATGTTATATATAAAAAAAATTCTACAATCTTGTAAATGTTTAAATTATAACAAAATAAACTATAAAAAAATATTAGCCGCAATTTTTGGCGGATAAACTTTACATTTTTAAATTTTTAAAACGAATCTATTAAATTTCATTAAAATTTCAACTCTGCCCCCCGATTTTTTTTACTTTTTAGCGTTTAATTGTGTAATAATTTAAAAATTTGCCCAGTGTTAATTTTAACAACTCAACTGAATTAAAAAAAAAAATAATGAAATATATATTTTTGTAACACCGGTCAAATTGGGAGGGGGCAAGACTGATATTGAAGCTTTAAGATTTCAAGATTTCAGATCATACTATTAACTAAAAATTATTAGCCACAATTACAGGGGGCTTTAAATTGTTCAATTTACATTTTCGAAAAAAAAAATTAATAATACCAGTCAAAATTTTTGGCGGCAAAGTTTTCACGTTTCAAGGAATGCTATAAATTACTTTCAATGGTAAATGGTATATTTCTTGCTGAATATTTATTTTCGCTCGCACTATGTATTTAGAACTTTTGGTCTCGAGTTTTTTATGTAAATTTGTCTACGCTATGAAGTTACTGTATCCACTTGCAGTTTTTGTAAAATTGGTCAAACTTCGATTTCATGACGAGACCACTACCAACTGTTGTTTCACGTGCTCAGCGCGTGCCCTGCAGATTTACATTGCACGTGTTACTTCAACGTCTAGGTACGTTACGAGGTTGCTTGACGGATGTATAATGTTCTTCAATGGTTAATCCGATTTCATGAAGACATCACGACTAAAATTTGTCGTTTCACGTTATCAGCGCGTGCACTGGCGGTTTCTGTCGCATATATATTTGGTGACATTACGAAGGTGCTCTATCGATGCGTAATAATTCTTCATTGGTCAAGGCCTCAATTTCACGATCAGATTTACTCCGCGAGCTATCGATTCACGTGCTCAACGCGTGCACTGCCGATTTATTCTTCAACTTTAATAGCTATCAACAGAAACACATCCAAACACAGATTTTTTTTGCAAGACGAGTTCACACCAAATGTCTGCAATCGTTTCAAAAATGTTCTGTAGAAACGTGGGCTCGCATTAACAGACTTTCCAATTAACCAACCGGGATATTAAAAAAAATATATTGATTGTCTTGAAAATACACATCTACTTTGCAAAATTGTGGCCAATTAGTGTTTGCTCATGAATATCTAGTTCAGTTCAACCCAACCCAACTGTATAGGTAAAGTTGGGTTGGGTTGGGTTGGGTGAGAAAAAAACGTCACTACTTTCAAAATTAACTAATTGACGTCGCGAACATTATTTCCCCTTTCAATAATTTGAATATTTTCTTTCATTTACTTACTTTATTTCCCCATTCAAAATAGTACATATTGAATTAAAAAATTAACTTCGTGCAAATCGTGCAGTTTCGGAATGTGATTGTCAACGAAAGTTTATTTCCCCGATTAAAGTTTCACGACACATTTACCCAATTGACAACAATCAGAGATTCCTTTGCGTTTACGTCGAATAATTTTCAATTTAAATCATATCTAACACCCGTTAAATTTTTATATTAAAATGTATAATCCATTGCGGTGCAAAACTTCCTAAATTATGATGCTTACACATATTCTTTCCCCAGTACCACAAAACTTCCAATTTCTAATACGATTTAATTTGGTGCAAAAAAAAATCAAAAAAATTACCAATCACAAATTTCCGAGACAGGGTAGAACTTGATTAAATAATTTAAAACTTTTAACAAAATATTTAAATTTCAATGCAACTTGATTATTACAATTTTTACGTTGCAGCGGAACAATAAAAATTTTAAATAAATTTAAATAATCTACCATAGGTATATTTAGCAATTTAAATTTTACAACGATTTTATTTGTTTATTTCCAATGAGATTTTTAATAAAATTTTCATCATAGACGTTTCTTTTCGCACAGCCGGCTAAAGCGTCGTCACTAAACCACAACGACCACCCTTTCTCATTTTTGACGCCCCATCGCGATAAAACCGATTGCGCCGCGTCGAAAATTCTCCAAACGGTACATTCCGCGCTATCTGCGCTTTCCACGCGCACCGCGACACCAAAAATTCCGTTACGTAACCCCCAAAACGGTGGGCGGGACGCGCGAGGGGGGGCGCTCTCATGCACATGTCGAAACACTAGGAAACCGCGGCTGTTCGGCGCGCGGGCGGGCGGGTGTCGGAGCTAGAGGTAAAAGCGCGAAACTACTTTTACTCGCGCCGTAGAGCGAACGCTCCCCTAGCAACCCGCTGGCCTTTGAGCACTCAGCATAGGCAGGTCCTCGAGTACAATGAAACGCCGCAAGAAATCTATTGCAATTCCTTAACTGGAATCTTAAAAACCGTACGGTAAAGACAGGCGTAGGTTGAGGACACTTTCATTGTGCATAAACAGTGCGGTAGAATCCATTGGGGATGGGGATGGGAGTGGGGGGCTCAAACAGATAGACATTAACATTAATCGCAATTGCAATTTGTCTGAAAGAAAAGCCTGAAACATCTTATCGAAACGCAGGCCAGGGTTCATCAATTAATTCTATCATTTATTGCTTTTATCTCTGAAATAAAATCCCAATGTCCGATCTGAGATTTGAACCTGTAACCTTATGATTACTAGCCCGGCGATGTAACAACGACACCACCAATCTTTAATTGCCAACACTTGAAGATTTTATGGCCTCATTTATTCCTTCAACGTTGTTGTTTTAAATTCAAATTATAGTCCATTTATTTTATTTTCATCTTAAACTTTCCATTTCGTTTCCTTTCATTAATTTCATTTACAAACATTTTACTACGTACGTATTAATTTGCTTGCATTTACTCACTTATTTGACTTTGTTGTGACTCAAATGCATTTTAATTTAATTATCTTTCAATAAGCAACGTAATAAGGAACAACAAGTTTATGTGTAAACATGCCTTCACATTTAACCAAACTGATCTTTCGCATCTCTCGTCGTGATGATGAAACACAATGAAGCGAGATTACGTGAAAAAAAAACCGATTGCGCAAACGTCAGATGTTTATGATCACGATGCGCGGTTATAAAAATAAAAACGAAAGTAGAACGAGATTTTTTTCGAGTTAGATTTTGTTTTGTTAACAAAATACATTAACATTAATAGGGGTAATAAACTTTCGTTGACGCCACAATTAAATCACGTCATTTAGGGGGTGGGAAAGGTTGGACGTTTTTTAGTTATAAGTAGAGGGGGGCTACTGATAACTAAAATACGTTCAACCTTTCCCACCCCCTAAATGATGTGTTGCTCCATTGCTATTGAATTGAAATTTCTGGGGAGTGAAATATTTGATTTATTTATTGAAATATTAATTTAGCGAATTTTTATTATTATATTTTATTATATTTTGCTGCAACGATAGATGGATAAGTTCTAATTTATGTGGAAATAAAAGTAAATTGTCGGGGGGCGGAGTTGAAATTGATTTTTTAAATTTAAATTCTTGTGAAATTTTACGAATTTTAAATTTCTTGAGAATCTTAACTTAGTTGGCATTTTAAGCAGTTTTCTTTAATTTCTAATTTTTTTACAGTTTTGACAACTTCGTGAAGTTTTGTTGATTTGTCTGCTTTTACAAATTGATATTTTTTGAACGCCCGAACCAATCCAATTGTAAAATTTACGACATTGGTCAAGTGGTGGAACACACATTGCTGAGTTACTCAACATTATTACAATTACAATCAAAAATTATGCAATCGTAGAAATGAAACAGACTGATTTAAATCAAAAGAAAACGGAGCCAACGAAAAGAAAAACCAGAAGATTAATGCAATCAAAATTAATACAATAAGACTTGGATTTGTGAAAATCCGTTCAAAAATCTTACCCTGGCAACGAATAAATTAATTTATCGCAAATCTACGTTGGATTGGGTTCCATAACTTCGCAAGAATCCAATTAAATCCAAAATATAAAACTTAATACAACTGCACAAATTACAATATTCGAAAACGTTATGAAACCAAACCAATTTTTTAACATGGAATTGTCCAAATCTCAGTGTCGTCGTCGTGAAGCCATGGAACCCAACCCAACCCAACCCAGCCCAATCCGACTCAACCCAACCCAACTATCAAATCTATGAGCTTGGTTGAAGTTGCTGAATACAACATGACATGACAACCTCAAGCTCGTTAATGACAACATTATTATTACACCAATCCAATCCAAGATCTATGGAACACAATCCAACTTAATTAATTTATGACATTTTATCAAATTTTCCACTCAATCCAACTGCAAAGATTGTGCCATTGGAACTCAACCCAACTTAACTTATTTATGACATTGAAATTGTCAGTTATCAAACTTTTCCAATTGCGAAGTTATAAGACCCAGCACGTTTCGTTCCAATCGTAAAGTTTATGACATTATGCGAAATTGTGGAACCCAACCCAACCCAATCGAATTTTAAATTGCATTACTTTGAATTTTTTATTCTCGGACTCGTCCAATGACGAAATTGAGGAACACGCTCGAACCCAATCCAGTTGTAAAATTCACGACATTGGTCGAAGTGGTGGAACCCAATCTAGCTCAACAATTGTGGAACCCAGCAGAAGTCAATCAAATTTACGACGATAGACAAAGTTGTGAACCCAAATCAAATGTTCAAACATTTTCAGTTCTCGTGATTGTTCAAAAGACAAAATTGTAAACCCCAATCGAAAGTTGTGGAACCTCATCCAATTTAACATTTATGGCTGGAATTTTCAATTCTCGTAATTGTTCAAACACGGAATTGTGTAACCCAGTCGAACCCAATCAAAACGTAAAATTTTCGACAAGACAACGTTGTGGAACCCAATCCAATTTATAACATTGACACTTTGAGTTCTCGTGATTGTTAAATGACGAAGTTGTGGAACCCGGCGGAACCGAATCGAAATGTAAAATGTATGACTCAGAACGATGTGGAACCCAACCCTATTTAACATTCATGACATTGAAATTTCCAATTCTCGTGATAGTTCGATGTCTATGTGAAAGTTGTGGAACCTAGGGGAACCCAATTGAAATATAAAATTTATGACTCTGGGCAAGGTTATGGAACACAATGTAACTTAATGTGACATTGAAATTTTCAGGACTCGTGCTCATTCAACGACGTAAAATGTATGACTTACGACCAAGTTGTGGAACCCAATCCAACTTAACATTTACGACATTGAAAATTTCAGTTCTCAGGCAAATATTAGAACCCAAATAAAATTTAATTTGATTGGGTTCCACAATTTTCTCAAATGTTATAATTGTTACAGTTGGATCGGATTGGGTTCAACGATTATATCTTATGATTGTAAATTTGTTGGATCTGTTGGGTTCCACAACTTCGTCCAATGTCAGAGATGTGAAAGTTGCATTGGTTTGCATTCTGTGCAACAAGGTCGTCATTGGACGAGCCTAGGAACTGAAAAATTCATTGTCATAAATTTGTTATAAAGTTCGATTGGGTTGGGTTCCACAACTTTATCTAATGTCATATTTTTTTACAGTTAGATCGGGTTCGATTAAGTTAAACAATGCCACCATTAATCATCAACGTCGTAATTTACTTTTGATTATTTTTTCATTCATTATTATCAACGATAAATATCGATTGGAATTTCACAAAAAAAAATTTCATTAAAAGATCGTTTACGAATTTCAAAGAAATCGTGTGACGTGTTCCAGTTATTAGAATTTGGGTTCCAAATGGGTTCCAAATTTACATTCCAATTGGATTCCGCTGCACCCAATTCCAATTCGCGCGAATTATCCGAATTTCGTCTCAATGACAAATTTACGATCAGCGACAAATTTTTGATCGATTGCCGATAACGACGAATTAAATCGATCGCAGAGACGTCGCGCGGGTTCCTATCTGCTGCTAAGTGCGCCTACAATTCATCGCAATTTAATTTATTAAAACCATTGCAAAACGAAATTCACGTTAATTGATTCGCATCGTTCGCCTAATCTTACGATCGAACGTGTTGCAAATCGCATTTTCAATCAGCCCGTCCGACCACTTTCACTTCGCGTGCGTACGCGTTTCACAAATGTCAAGTTAGAAACGTAACGGGATATTTAGCACGTTTGGTGCATATTACGACAGACGGAAGAGAATTTCGTGAAAAAATCGATCGGGCACCGCCAAACAACCCGGCGAATTTACCCGCACGACCCGCATATGGGGCGCAATTAAAGATTAGCGACGTGACGCGTAAACGGGGCCGATTTGTAGGTTATGTCGGTTTGGCTTTTCTGCGAAACGTTCCGGGAAACATTGCACTTACCACACATGATCAAGCCACGTACGACACGTAAACACTTTATGGAAAGCACGACACCACGTCCGGTCTCACCAAACACTGGGAATATCGCCTTTGACAACTCTTATATACAACACCTCGTGACGGCATACTCCCACCCACTGCCACACTGATAGACTGATAATTCAATTATAAGTGGACGGGCTGAAAACATTGGAGATGATGAAACGATTTTAAAATTTGTACAATGTGTTTGTGTCGCTCTAATGCAGGTATTAGAATAATCGTTGATGTTTTCGAGCGGGGATTTGTTTATCAACGTTGGTATTTTAAGCGTAAATAAACGCCAAGGACGCGAACGCGAACGAATTCTTTAAAGTCGTAAATTTCTCGGGAAAATTCTTTTAGAATTGATACAAGATTGACAACTGTTGGAAATTTGTGCAAATTAATCTCATCCGTTTAATAAGCGCGACAATGAAACGCCATCGCTTACTAAGCGAAAAAATTAGTTGGCAGCATTAGTTGTCATTGTCTAAATTGATGTTTATGAACTATGTTTAACGGGTAATAATTTAAGGCATTATTTATAAATGTTTATAGTTTATTTGTCATTTGCTCTTTAGTCCCAAATTGATTCAAATCAAAGAATGGCTTAATAAACGACCACGTGGAACGTAAATAATCGTTATAATAGAACTGTCATTTTTGACATCTGTCAAACGAAACGTTTAAACATGTTGGAACTTTTTGCGATGTTTGAATTGTTGGTATTTTTGAGACATTTACTATTTGACAACCGTTCATTTCAGATCTCTTTGTGTAACTGCAGTTCCCATACAAATCAATACTCGATGACGTCACTGCAATGATAAAGAACGTGTTATATAATTCTTCTATTAAAACATTTTCCATATTAAAATTTATTAACCTATTTTTACTAAAGATCTTAAATGTTTTAAATAAGTCATAGTGCAGTCTCAAGGCCGACTTTCTACATAATAATAATAATAATAATAATAATAATAACGTTTATTGGCATTAGATCTGTCACCTTAACTATAGCATAATGTGTATACACAAAATTTATCTAGTAACCTGATCTAACATAGAGAGAAAAGTCATTAACGAACAACAACAAAATCTAAGGGCCAAGGACCGAACCCTGAGCTACTCCCATATCTACATTAAACATTTTTACTGGTGTCGATTAATTTTAACAAAATGTTTTCAAACTATAAAGTTTACTTTTAATAAACTTATGATCTACTGTATCAAAGGCACGCGTCAAATCATACATTTTCAAAAAATTTTGAGAATATGTTCAGAAAAGATATTGGGCGAAAGTTGCAATGATCGCTATTTTTTGCAATTGGTAGCACACATGCAACCTTTAACAAGTCCGAATTTCCCGGAACCTTTCAAAATAGATACATTTAGTGTATGCGCTGGGTGGGGGGGGGGGCGCAATCTCTTCATAAACACTTTTGTGTGAAGTTGCTATTTCATCGAAACCGCAACCCTTCTTGGTGGCCATGCTGTTTATCACTGCGACGATTTCAGAATGGTTCACTAGTACAAAGAACATCGTTTTGTTTCACATTAAACCCGTCGTCCATATCTTGGAAAATCCTTGTGTGTGGGTCATCTATTTCTTTACCATCGTAGACAAGCGAAAAAAATTCTCGTCTTCTTGACTTGGTTTGGCTTTTGACTTCAGCGTTAAATTCCCAATTATAGTCCTTTTAAATGGTCGTTATTTTCAATCAATTTCTTCGACATATTCATCTTTATTTCTCCTCGTTTATTTCTTGATTTTTTTTTATCTCAAATTTTATGTGGGTTTCCACATTTCTCTCATCTATCCCTCGTTTATTCTTAGTCACGTTTGCTGATTAGTCTTTGATTTGATTGCGTCATATTTCATTTTATTAGTTTCCCAGGTTTGGTAATGTTTGACACTATCTTACTTAAGGACTCATAAATCTGTTTGGTTTATTTCTTTTCTAAAACATTGGTAAATATCATCGTTTTAATCATGAGTTTGAAGTTGATTTGTAATTTTTTTTTTACTTTCTTATAATTTATGTTGGTTTAATTTCATAGAAAGTCTTTTGCTATTTTTTTTCTATCGCTAATAAAGACAGTAGAGATCTAATTGATATTAATCTTTGACGTATGTTTTTTAGACCGAAATATTTTTTTAACGGATCAAAAATTTGCGTTTTCCAATATGACATTTTTATGCCAAGCAATGCCCACGGTCACGTTAATAAAAACAATTTATTCTTAATTTCTAACTAAATCTTAAGATTGATATACATATTTGACAATGAGACAAAAAATGTTCTAGGTGATTTAGGTTTAGGTTTTGTAAATTAGTACACGAATGTTGTAACAAAAACAGATAATTTAATATTAATATCGGGCTGTAGGTTGGAATTAGATTACTGTATTAATAATGAGTTCAGGTTGGTTAGGTGAGATTTGTCACCCAGTAGTAAACGTTGCACAACATTGAATTTTAAGGTTTGCAATTTCTAACTGAATAACTAAAATATTCAAATAATATCAAAGCTACGCAATATATATCTAGGCATTAAATAAAAATGAGTATGGTTGGGTTGGCGCAATTAAAAGGTGGGGTTGGGTCACTTTAAGGATGCAAAACCTGAAATTGTAAATCTTGTTGGAACGTCGAGGTTTCGAGGACGTGAATGTTTACAATTAATCAGACAAAGTTTGTGGACCAATAATAAACAATGTTATTGATTTTATACAAATTTTAGTTATGTTTTAAGGTTGGATTGCATTTAGGCTACGTTTGATGAAGGTTAGATTCGCCAACCCAAACCCAATCCAACTTAAACTAGTTTCAAAGTTGTACTAAAAGAACCTATGATAAATTCCGTTTTCTGAAAATCCATGGCATAAGAAATAAGTTGGGTTGCGTTGGGTTGGGTTGTAGCCCACATATTTCTTGCCCTAAACCTAACCCAACCCAAGTTTGTACCAAAAGTAGTCAACAGTTTGTACGATTTTAGGTTTCATCGAGATCGATTCTAGGTTGCGTAACCACACCGTAAAAGCAAAGTTGGATATTTAACATTTTCGTCCAGATTAATCAATCGACACATAACAAACTGCACGGCATAAGAAATAGGTTGGGTTGGGTTAGGATTAGTTTGCATTGGGTTGGCTTGTAATCGAAAAAACGATTAATACAGTCATTCTGAGGCCACATCTCTGGATTTTGAATTTGCTCGCTGTACTGGATAAGAACTGTTACCTTAAATTATTTCATTATATTTATTTACCTTAAAATATTTTGTCAGGTATTTTTATTGCAGGTGTTCACATTTTACATCTCGAATATTTTTAGCCTTTACGTATTTTTCCAATTTGTCTGTTGTTGCTTCCAACCGAAATACATAAAAATGAACAAATCTCGCTGCTCATTTAATAGTTGTATTTTCAGAGGCAGTTCCAATAATAAAATTAGGCCTTTTGCTTTTATTTCTGTTACGTTTTACCGTCCGTCTCATCCGACGATCTATCGATCGATTCATCACTACCGCTCAATTGTATATTTACATTATTGTGTGGTATTTTTTATGTTTTAATTATTTCATTAGTATCTCTGATTTGGTCGCTATTGACAGACATCAAATAATTTTTATTTTCTACGGTTTTTTGTAACTCCGTTGTTGAACTTTTTGCCACGGTCCCATAAGAGATATCAGGGACGTTATCGTTACCTTTTTAATTTTCCAACTTGATCAATCATTTGCTTGCATATTTTTCTTTGTTAATAGGTGCACTAGATCGGTGTAAGACTTACGCAGTACACTTCACTTTTTAACACCAATTACGTTGTGAAGTATTTTGAAGAATCGGTAAATTCTGCACGTCACACTTTTCCGAAATTGATCGTGTTCCCGGAGGCATTTTAAGATATTATTTATAACCGAAATTAGAATCACACTAGCGCTGTTATTTATTATATACTCCATAATTTACTGTGAAAACCAAGTTAGCCTAATGGACGAGCTCTTAATTTAATTCAACGCCCTGGTTGGGCGCCATATTCTTGGTACGTTCTTGTTTTATTATAAATTATTGTTGGGTTGAGTCGGGTTAGGTTTATTTATTATTTATTTTTTTACATTGTTAACAATGCGACAAAATGTAAATCTTCTCCTATTCATTCATCGATTTCATTTCCCTATTTATTTTCTGTTTTACGTTTAGTTCTTCAAATAAACGAATAAACGAAATAAACGATACAATTTTACACCAACGAACGTAAATTTAAAAAATGACTATGCACGTCCGAATAAACTGAATAAACGGAAACGAACATGTAATGCAGGTCGAAATAAACGAATCAAAAGTCAAAAAAGAATATTAGCAATTTTTGTCAATTTTAATTTTTCATGACGCTTTTGAATTTTTAATGATATCTCGAAATTTTAGCAAATTTTTTTGAAATAAGCCTTTTTTTCAATTTTTTAATTTTTATCACTTTTGAAAGTGCGAGAATTTTTGTGAATTTTATTTTTTTGAATATTCAAAGGGTTTCGACTTTGACACGAAAATTGTCACGCTTTTCGTATTTAGCATGAAATTTTTTTCATATTTGATTTAGTGGGAATTTAAAATTTGATATAAATGCAATACCAACGAAATTGATTCATCAATCATCCCGTCGATGACTAAATTCGGAAAACGATGTTAAATTAGACCCCGATAGCGATCTCACTATCGACATTTACACGAGTAATATCCGGTCGATCAAATTAATACAATAACACGGCAACATTTCTTTATCAATTATAATCAATTAATCTGCGATGTCATCGTTCACTAAAATTCGGGGAAATCAGCTTGATCGATTTTTAAGCATCCGCTAACATAAATGCGCGTTTAAAAAATTAACGAATTAAAAACATTTTGGTATTTAAATTGAAAAATACTACCATTGTACTTTTATATATAAATACGTTTTGGATTGGGAACCACTGTTTTAATCGACGACGTAATATTTCCTTTTTGATTTGGTCTGCGAGTTTTTTATTAAGGACACAAAACATACGAAATTATAGAAGAAACATATTTATTGCTTTAGTAACATTAAATAGTATATACACACCGCAAATAGAAATACAGGTTAAAGAATATCGGTACAAAATATGTCGACAATAGAAATTAAAAAAAAGATTAATTACATAAAACAAACTAGTTTGATGCAAACCGTGCGTTCGATAAAACCATGAGTTGTCTAAATGTCGATAATGTTCGTTTAAAATAAACTAATCGAATGCAATACTTCACCATAAACAAACCAACACAATTTCGCGTATCGAAGTCGATGGAATTTTGAACATAAAATTACGGGGAAACAACGCAGTCGTTTACGTTCACATTTAAAAAATTGGATTACATGTACAAGTCAAAGATTTATTTGATATATAAAAAATATGTTTTTGTGCACAACCATATAGAGGGACACTGAAATTCATTATGAATTGAATTTAGTTAAAAAAAAAGTTTAATTAACTTTAATTTTATTAATAACAACCACGTATCTCTAATTTAATTCCACGGCGGTCACCACCGCTTTTAATTAAACACCAAACGAATTTCAATGTCCAGAAAAATCGTCAGAGCATAAACACAGAAGCAACAAAAGACCAATCAATAAAAAATAAATTTTATTAAATGCTATAATGAATTAAATATTACAAAAATAAATAAAGTATAAAAATAAAGTACATACACTTAATCTCAACATTTACACAATAACACTCGATAATAATAATAAAAATAGTAACGAAAAATGCTCCGATTTTTCATCTTTTTGTTTTTTTTTTTTGTTTTAATATACATTTGAAATATGTTCATTAAGTTATGTACAATATTAGTTCATAAGATTTTGCAACAACCAATGTGTCCAAAATTTGTCTTTTCATTTACATGAGGCGTTTAAAATAATTTTTCGATTAATTTGGACGCAATCAACTCACAAGATAAGACTGGGGACAAAAATCTGCACTTTAGCAACGATAGGCTACATTTCGAATAAATGTAAAATAGTTACGTGTAAAACTAATAAACGATCACCAAATCAGTTCGCGCGTGATAAAAATTAATGGGGTAAATTAATGAATAAAACAATGCATACACATACTAGAAATACGAATTCAAACATCTCGCCTTTAAAATTGGGCAAAGGGACTACTTTTCATATTATCATAATAACGAAACCAATGGAAGATTTATCGTGCTTAAAAATTAAAGCATGTTTTCAAGTAATTTAATAAATTGGTTCAATCGTATGAAAAGTAGCCCACGAAAAATCAACTTGTACAGGACTTTAATGCAAAAACAGTGCTTTAAAATCTTGTCAACTTATAATAATAAAGGTTATACATACCGATGAATAATAAAGATAAATAACCTAAAATTAATTGTAAATGGTTTCTTATTTGGTAGAAATCAACGTTCGGCAAGATTTGAAACTCGCGCTTTGAATTCGTAAGCCCACATTCGCATCAATAATAATAATAGTAACAATTAATAATACATTGATCATTGTATGGAAGTAAAAAGGAAACGCAGAGATCATAACGCGGTCAATCGCTTTCCAAATGACTTTGACCCAAAAGTCGAATAAAGAAAAAAAAAACCCTGATAAACTTGCACGACGCAACCAGCGATCATAACAATAGAAAATATCATATAGTAAACACATAATCAACAACTGGGGGGGGCCTCGCGTGCGAACCGACGCAGACAAAACTAAAACGATACGTCCGGACACTCGTTCTCGTTCTCGGATTCGTCGTCGCCGTCCGACGACTCCGACGAGGTCGACGTGTCGTCGAAGTAGTTGCACTTCTCGTCCGGGTCGTAGTAAACTTCAGCGCCCGGAAAGATGTACCGGCTGGGGACGATCAGGTAAAACGAGTTGGAGGGCAGTCGCTCGGTCAGGCTGCGCTTTTGCTTCGGCTGCCAGAAACCGCGCAGGTCCGTGTCCGTAGTCGCCACCTGCGAATTGTCGCTTCCCTCCACGAAGGCGAACTTCGAATCCGAATTTTCAATGTCTGGCGGGTTCTTCGCCTCGGCCATTTGCGGATCCAATTCGGATGTTCGTAACGAACCCTCGTTGTACATTTCACTCTATAAAATGATAATAAAATCAAATCAATAATGGCCGACAAATGATGAAAGAAAGAAATGAAAATATAAAAGCATAAAAGCTGTGGTTCATGTTCTAAAAGCTTTAAAGTTCTATTTCTGGAATATTTAGAAGAAATATGTAATATAAGAACTTTGAATATATTGGCAACATGTTCTTTTGTGTATCATAATAAAAACGCGAGACAAGGGCGAAAAAAATAAACATATGAACGTTGCAAAGATGTACTATTTCGCGCCACAATTTTACAATTTGATGAGACCCTCCATAAAAACAATTTTAAATGGGCTGAAGTTCTACAAGAAATGCAGACAATTTTTCTTTGTTTGTCAAAAAAAATTAACTAAAGTAAAGCAGCTTTTCTTTGTATTTTTACTTCTTTAACAAATAGATTTAAGTTGTCATTATTTTGATTAATTTACAACAATTGAGTGCATAATCACTAACATCAGTGTTGGGTATGAAAATAATTGTTTGTTAATAATATTGTAACTTAAAGATAATATTAATACACAACCAACCTGTGGTTGTTGAATGTCGTTGATTTCGTCGAAATTCCCATCTGTGAAATTGGAATTCTCGCCAATGCCTGAATCGCGCGCCGAATCGATCGACATATGCCTCTCCTTAAACGACGACGTCATTTTGGCATCCGATTTGTGTGCTTTCGACGGTTTCCTTTCAATCGACGTCTGCTTCGGACAATTACACGTAATGACCTCGACGTTTTGGAAGTCCGACGACGAGGAACTATCGTTGCTTGTACCAACGTTGCATTTGCATTGCGTGTTTACGTCCAGCTTAGGACTGCCGCTGTCGTACGAACACGACGACGAAATTGACTGGTTGGATTTATCAGAGGAGCCCTGCTCGGATTTGTCTTTCTCCCACGGCAGGAGGTGCAGCGTTTCTCTTAATAATTCTGGGTGATAGACGGCCCCATCCCACGAACTGCCGAGGCTAAATGGAAAAATAACCGTTACTTACAGTTGACAGAAAAATAACCGTTACTTACAGTTGACAGATGTAATTGATGATGACGTCGCAATCCCCTAATAATTCAACATCAAACCGGCAATGTTGCAACGTTTCGCGGTTTATCAATATCTGCGGGACTTCAGGCGGTAGCGACGTAGGTATGAGCGCCACAGGGCGCACCTTTAACGAACTACCGATTACTAACAGCAGATCGCATTTGTCCTTGTCGTCGACCATTGCTTCGTGAAACGTGTCCGGCAATCCCTCCCCGAAGAAAACAATATCCGGCTTCATTATCCCAGCACTGACCAAATCTCGAAGTTCATCCGGCTCGCGCCCCTTCAATTCCGCAATTCCTATCGACCGCCCGACATGCGGCTGACACTTTTCGCAAACCGGCACGTTCTGCGCTAAAACCACGTCCCTGATATCCTCGGCGGTCACCTGATGCGAGCATTTAGTACACGTCGCCGTCGCAAACGAACCATGACATTCAATGACCTTGACGATCTCCGCCACCTGGCAAAAGAAACAGTAGAAGAACAACGTTACACAGAGTGGGCCGCGGAGACCGGACAATCGTGCGGTGTCTCACGCCTCAATCTGTAAATCATACTTGCGTGGTACCTTTTCCAGCGTATCGATGTTTTGCGTGTAGTTGCGCAGCAGCTTGTTGTGGTTTTCCAGGAGCTTGATGAACCGGTGACAAGGGCTCGGCTGGAACTTGCCTGGGTAGATGTCCCGGGCGAATTTGTAAAAGGGCCGAGGGTCCTGGTTGAAGTAGCTGATGTCAAACATCGCCTGTGGATCGGGGAGGTCAGGGAAGTCCATTGCTAGTCGCGAATAGATGCCATCTCGTGAACGAAAATCGGGGATGCCGCAGGAGACACTGACGCCCGCGCCGGTGAGCACGATCACGTTTTTCGCGCCTGAAAATAGAAACAGATTTTAAAATGCAGATCTAAAGAAGCAAAACGTGAAAAACAAATCATGATAAACGAAACCTTTTTTTTACCTTTTAAAAGTCTGACGACGTCATCTAAAGTGTTGACGTGCCTCAGCTTGCTCCTGGGCGGCGGCTCAGCGAACATATTTATGATGAGCTTCCACAACGTCATGCTGTCGACGAATTGCGGTATGTCGTCGATTTCGACACCCAATTCCATCAACAACGACCGTGGATTCACCCCCTTCATCATCTGCTTGTGAACCTGCGATAAATCCTAAGTAAAAGTATTTATTCAGCGATGATTCGTTCCACTTTTGCTTACTTAAATTATCCAGTGAAAAATATTTTTTTTAAGATTTCTGGACAGTCAATGAAATGATTTGTAAAAGTGACAGAACGCAGATTAAAAATTAATTTGGATGAATTAAAAATAAGGACGTACCCAGGCTTGGCTTCCAATCATCGGCTTCCATTCTTGACCGGAAAGCTCCGAAAAACCGCTCAGTTCGCTTAAGCTGCTGATTGTGGAGGCGATGTCATCGTCGGCGTCGATGCTGTTCTGCGACGTGTCCAGGTTAAAAATGTCTATGGGTGTTTGATGGAAACCTTCCGATGTGGACGATAGACTTTCGTGAATGTCCGTGCGGGGCGACGTCAGGTGTGAAGGTGTCGGTATCGACTCCATAGTCGAGGCTTCGTAACCCGAGTCGCTGTCCGGCGATACACCTGCAACGAACATTCATAGTAGGGCGAAAAATTACCAAATTGTTTAAATAATCTACAGGTCCTATTTCCTTACTTTAAAATTTTCCATTTTAGAACAAATTCGCCGACTGTCGCAAGTAAATAAGATTGGTTATGTAAAAAAAAAACTCGTTTCGTCTATTTTGTTATGTAATATTTATACTTACTTCACTTAAGTGCAAAACTTGAAACAAAAATATAACTACGCTAGGTCCCATAGAGAAACTAACCAAACTAATTTTGTAAACAAATCAAAAATAGTTTAACCTCACTTCGTTCGTTATGACGCGTACGTGTATATGTACATACGTAATTATGGTAATTTCATCTAGGAAATAAATAAAAAACTAAATCGTGAGTTTTGGTCTAATTTATTAAGTAAAAAACATCAAAGTCAATCAAATATTATTATTAACAATTTCGCATAGCTTTCAACAACGACGGCGCATTTATCAAAGTTCAAAGCCGAATTTCGAAAATCGTACGCAATCAAAATCCGAGCGAGAGCCCCGCCTACAAAATGTCGAAGCTTCGCCTTTGTCCCCGACGCCATATTGGGGTGGAAAAATTTTCCTAAACAACCAAACATATTTTGTAAATTTTACCTTCGGATGGGTCCATCGGGGCCGCCGCCTTAACGGAAAAATTCGAAAAGCCATCGCCGCGGCACAAAACACCCGTACTGAACTCGCCGAAATCGAGTTTTATCCTTTTCGCGCCGGATTCGTGTTCTTCACGATCGGAATGGGAATCCATCTTTGACACGAATAAAAATTTCTCCGCGAGGGCGGAAGCAGATGGCGCGCGCGGTCGTTCTCCCGTGATGCTCCGCGCTGCCTTGTCAGAGTCTCAGACAGTTCGGGCAAGGTGTTTCGTTCCAATATCGACGATTAAAATTAAAGTGATAGACAAGCCGCTGCGAATTTAACGACATGCCGAAGAATAAGGGTAAGCGTTTTGGAACAACTCTGCGATCATTTCTACGTCGATAGCGCAAAACGCGGCGACTTTTGAGTAGCAATGAACGAAGTGTTATTTTCGTGCCATTAAATAAATAATCTTTGTGCGAAATTTATTTATCGCGACGTCGACTCAACGTGTTGAATTTTAAATTGGTTGTATTTCATAGGAAAGGGAGGTAAAAATCGCAGAAGAGGCAAGAACGAGAATGAGACGGAAAAACGTGAGTTGGTGTTCAAAGAGGACGGCCAGGAATACGCACAAGTCACGAAAATGCTGGGAAACGGTAGATTAGAAGCTATGTGCTTCGACGGCGTTAAAAGGTTATGTCACATTCGAGGAAAATTAAGGAAGAAGGTAAGTCGTTTTATCGATACAAAGTCATTAATTTCAACATTGGTACTGCGGACGAATCTGGCCATCAAGGCACATCAAGGCCACAGCTGTCATTGATAAACTAATTAACATTCATTCTTCACTAGCTAGATAATATTTTTATAAATATATGATTTTTGAAAAGGACCAAAAAGTTCTTACATCTCCTTGACATTTAAAATGTCAAAAGGACGTATAATAATAATAATGTAAATCCGAGATAAACTAAGAATCAAGGTAAGTTGTCTTATCAATAAAATTATCATTTTTAGTTGATACAAAATTGTTTTAATTTAAACCGGTACTTTGCAGGTAGCAAATGTTGTTAACTCAACTTTTAAGACAAATCTTGTCAATGTCGATTCTCTCCGACCATTTAATATTTTTAATTATAATTTAACCATTAGGTGTGGATTAACCAAGGTGACATAATCTTAATCGGCCTTCGTGATTATCAAGACGCGAAAGCCGACGTCATATTGAAGTACACGCCGGACGAAGCCCGCAATCTGAAAACGTACGGCGAATTCCCCGAAACGGTTCGCATCAACGACACCGTAACTTTCGTGGAGGACGGCTTGGACGAGGACATTGAGTTCGGCGACGAAATTAGTTCGGCGGACGAGGCCGACCCAGTGGACGGCGTAAGTTACAACGAAAAACACGCACCGACCGTGTCAAACTTTCGCTTTATATTTCAGATCTGATGTCCATTTACAATCTCTCTCCCGAAGCCCCGCCCCCCTTTTCGACGACAATCTGTCGCTTTAACATCCCCATTGTTAGATATAGTTCTTTATAGAGAAATCTTATGTTCGTTTTAACGTTTTTAATTAGTTTGGTACTGGAATTGCCGTCACGACGAGTGGGTATTTGTGCATATTTTCGTCGATTATGTCTCGGTGTATCGAGTGTACGCGTTAAGGTTATCTTTTTTGAATAAAAATCGGATGAGTTAATTATTTATATCGTTTTTTTTATTATTATTATGTAATGTTTATTTAATATTTGTGTTTTTTGGAAAATCTGAGGAAATGTAAATGTGTAATAAATATGTGAAGTATTTGGTTGTGTTCGTTCATTGCTGTATATGGTCGCCTTATACTTTAGGTAAATTTATGTTAATTTATGAAAAATGAGGGGAAACTTATTTCTGTTAATTTATCAAAGAGCTATGCTCGAAATTCGCGTTGTAGAATAATTTAATTTGTATGAAATGTTGTGAAGTTGCGCCCAAGGACTTATTATTCTTATTATTAATAATACCAATTAAGCACAGTTTAGCACTACTAAGAACAATGGTTAATAAATGTGCGGTGTATCATTGATGCAGTACATCTTTAAACAAAGCTATAAGTTTTCATATGGAAGTTATTTGATTATTTTGATTGATATAAACTATTATGTAAACATAGTTAATGTAATCTTGTTGCAGATTATCAACAGATCCCGTTCAAAGGAAGTTATGCAAATTACGCAAAAACAAATTTACATTAGTCTTACAATTTATTTCTGCATTTTTCCAATGATTGTTTTGTAACTGTAACTGATTGCAGTTGTCGAGTTGTTTACCTGCTATGTTTGAGCACCAAGTTTTTGTAAAACTAGTTTTTAATAAGTCGAGGTATCAAACTTTATTTTTTATTGTGTTTAGGATTCTTTTTGTTTGTACAATTTTACTCTACAAATATTTTGGTTCCTTGTTTATGTTTTTTTGTGGATATTCGTAGGTGTTGTTTATGATCGATATCATATTGCAAAGTATACTATTGGTAGTTTCATGTTTATGATTCTGGGAAATACAGGAGTTAGGATCACTATATTAAATTCAAAAGATTTTAGTTATAACAGTTATAATAGAAAATTAGATAATTACTTTTACCGCGCAGTATTTTATTAACACTAGATGTACATTTCGACAATAAAGGTGTCATCTTGAGCAGTGTACTGCTACTCTTGAGTACACTGCTGAAGATGACAACTTAGTTGTCGAAATGTACATCTAGTGTTAACTACATTTCGGACGTCCTGATCGGTTGAGCCCCCACGACTCTTAGGGGCAAGCGCTGGAAGCAGCACAAGGCCGAAGCATTTCTGACCGTCCAAGTCCGTAGCACATCACCTCTCAGGAGTGGAAGCAGTCCGCAACTGTTGTGAAGGTTCCCCGCATTGAAATCTGAATATGACCCGTTGTTGAGAATGAGTATACCATGTTATGGCTGAAATCTGATCTTCATATATCTCACATATCAGGGAAATGGGTAAAGTGGTTGCAATAATTACGGCTAACCCTCTAGCAATAATTGCTATACGCAGTTCTAATTTTCGATAGACTTATTAATTGATATGTAAAATGTTTGTGTGGATGTAGTTAGAATATGAACGTGAAATCAGGTAAATTAATATCGATGACATATTTTACAAGAATCGATTTCAGGTAAACTAGATTTATCTAATGGATATTTTTTATTTTTAATAATTCATTTCCAGACACCATTAATGAATTGCTTAAATGGATGTTTAGACACAAGAACGAGGTAATTAAAACGACAGCAAAATATCCCACTGAAATGAGAATTACATTTAGGTAACCAAACAAGCACAAAAACGATGCTAGAAGTGTTTACTGCCGTACTAGCGGCCGCTACAAAACAAGACGGTGCTGCTTTGTAATGTGGGGGTGATGCCACCGCCACATTACGGCTCATATTATGGTACCGCTATGTAATTCATTAGGGTATTTGGTGGGTAAAAATAAATGTATTTTTAAAAATAATTTAAGAAATTACGACTATTTCAGATTATTTAATGTATTTGATGTGAAGACCAACAATAGTCTGCAAGAAATCGGAAGGTAATAATGGACAACTAACAGTCACCTCGAAGAAATCGCCATATACACCAGGTTCTTGATATTAATAAACAAATTTTTGATATCCGAAAAGTTTGTGTGGATGTACGAACCTCATCTGATGACACACTCGTAGTATACTCACACAAACTTTTCTTATGTAACGTTGGCGAAATTTATTTTCAAATTTTTGATACATACGAAAATATGTCTGACCAATGTTAAAGTAGGAACTGAAGTGAAAGTTCAATCGATGGAGAAACTGAACTAATCAAAATATTATTTATAAAATGTGTGTTAAAATTATTAAATTTTAATCAAGGAATTTTTCATTGTCTGCCAACGTGTTCAGTGATGTCATGCACCAGGTTGCAAGGCGTAAGTGCAACAGGTACCCGTTACGTAGCACAATAAGGAAACCTTTTCATAGGCTGCTCTCCATTACCCCACTCCCAAATTATACAACCACATAGTGTGGTTCAGACAAACCATGAGTATAATGTGCGTAATTAATACAAGTGAATGCAGCAATAATAATCTCTAATGTAATAATGAAATAAACATTACAGCCATCATTTCTTCATAACTAAGTTTATTTTTTCTGCCTCTTTCAAGAACAATCATGAAAGAAGTTTGAAAAATCACGTTTTTTATGATCGTTGTAAATGTAATGAGATAATAATTTACAGTCCACGTGGGGATAAAAATAACCCATCATAAAACATTGTCCATTGTTGAACGAACGTTTTGAGACAAATTTCTATGTGTGTTAATAAAAATTAAAATTAACTGACAAGATTTTAATATGAAATTCTCCAGCAAACACTAAACAACTAATAAAAATAACTATAAGACTGCCAGTGGCTCCGTGTTTCTATTATATCTATATTCACAACTATCGAATTCTCTAAGCTTTTCCTAAATACTTACTACTACGTAATAATTGTTATTCGTTTTATGCTTATTAATATACAATTTTCTGCTATGAATAGCCCAATATTTCTCAATTGGACAAGCCTGGGGAACATTTGGCAGGTTGTCCAGTTCGGGAACGAATTGTTAGGTTAATTTTGAGTTAACTTTCCATAATGCTAAGTGAGATCAGAATATAAAATCATATTTAGTAATCAACCGTTTCACCCCTCACATATACAATACTTGCGACATGTTATGGTCCAATTCCGAATGGCATTTTATCATTAAATTTTTGGCTTCTTAGTGCTTTGCAACATTGGAGAATCTTTTTCTGTAACTGTACAACTAAATCTTTAGAACATATTTTAAATTACTTTTGGCCCTCTCGCACTTTACAATCGTATAAGACCTAATTTTCTAATTGAACTTTTTTCATTGCTTCAAAAGTACATGGAATATTTAAAAATATGGGTATGTGCTCGATATGATGGACTAAGTCCAGTCGAAGTTTCATGATTTTTTCGTGATTGGAGTAGGAGAAAAAAAATTGTAAAGGCGATCATCCCCTAGAATTTGTAACTTTTTTGCACGTGTTTAATGATTGCTTTTAAACGGGTGGGTCGAAATAAATGAAATTGCCGTATGTTATGGGGTTATAGTTACTGGCTGTAACAATGTTTATTTAAATTTTTTTCGTCGAGTCGTTTCTGCGATATAGGCCTTTAAATTGAATATTATTACAATGCTTGGTTTTAACCAATCAAACGTCTGTGTTTACTAAGCAACTCAACTGTTGGGGAGTTGTTCGAGTGCGTCGATGTTGACATAGATGTCGCCATCGTCGATTGTTTGTAGCGTTTAATAACTTTTGATAAACGATATTTTAAATCTAATTAATAACATATTGTGTGATTAATGAAAAATAGTTGTTGTTATTGTAGTCTCTAAGTACATCAGTGTGTTTACTAAGCAATTCAACTGTTGGGGAGTTGTTCGAGTGCGTCGATGTTGACATAGATGTCGCCGTCGGCGATTGTTTGTAGCGTTTAATAACTTTTGATAAACGTTATTTTAAATCTAATTAATAACATAGTGTGTGATTAATGAAAAATAGTTGTTGTTATTGTAGTCTCCAAGTAGATCAGTGTGTTTACTGAGCAATTCAACTGTTGGGGAGTTGTTCGAGTGCGTCGATGTTGACATAGATGTCGCCGTCGTCGATTGTTTGTAGCGTTTAATAACTTTTGATAAACGTTATTTTAAATCTAATTAATAACATATTGTGTGATTAATGAAAAAAATAGTTGTTGTTATTGTAGTCTCCAAGTAGATCAGTGTGTTTACTAAGCAATTCAACTGTTGGGGGGTTGTTCGAGTGCGTCGATGTTGACATAGATGTCGCCGTCGGCGATTGTTTGTAGCGTTTAATAACTTTTGATAAACGTTATTTTAAATCTAATTAATAACATATTATGTGATTAATGAAAAATAGTTGTTGTTATTATAGTCTTCAAGTAGATCAGTGTGTTTACTAAACAACTCAACAGTTGGGGAGTTGTTCGAGTGCGTCGA
This sequence comes from Geotrupes spiniger, assembly GCA_959613385.1. Classification (NCBI taxonomy): domain Eukaryota; kingdom Metazoa; phylum Arthropoda; class Insecta; order Coleoptera; family Geotrupidae; genus Geotrupes; species Geotrupes spiniger. The sequence goes on from OY390739.1 coordinate 26,271,016, forward strand.
TGTTGACATAGATGTCGCCGTCGTCGATTGTTTGTAGCTTTTAATAACTTTTGATAAACGTTATTTTAAATCTAATTAATAACATATTGTGTGATTAATGAAAAATGGTTGTAGTTATTGTAGTCTCCAAGTAGATCAGTGTGTTTACTAAGCAATTCAACTGTTGGGGGGTTGTTCGAGTGCGTCGATGTTGACATAGATGTCGCCGTCGTCGATTGTTTGCAGCGTTTAATAACTTTTGATGAACGCTATTATAAATCTAATTAATAACATATTGTGTGATTAATGAAAAATAGTTGTTGTTATTGTAGTCTTCAAGTAGATCAGTGTGTTTACTAAGCAATTCAACTCGTGGGTAGTTGTTCGAGTGCGTCAATGTTGACATAGATGTCGCCGTCGTCGATTGTTTATAGCGTTTAATAACTTTTGATAAACGCTATTTTAAATCTAATTAATAACATATTGTGTGATTAATGAAAAAAATAGTTGTTGTTATTGTAGTCTCCAGGTAGATCAGTGCCCCTTCGAGTTTTAAAAATGTTCAGTGACCACATGTTATTAAAAAAATGTTTGGACGTTTACATAGATGTCACCGTCGTCGTTTGTTATTAAAAAATGTTTGATTACAGCTCCCTTTAAAACCGAAGCGATGTTAAAAACCATCGTCTGTCAATTCTGGTATTATTACAAATGTTCCAACGAAGTCGAAATAAAAGCACAACAGTGGAAAGTTATTTCGTCAGAATGCAGCATTAAGTGAATTCGATCGAAAAAGGTACGTAAAGTGTCCGTGCGGTCGCCCGCCGCCTTTCAGACACGAAAATTTCGTGACCCTTCCGTCGTGAATCATTGACAAGGTTAATTTGTTTTTAGTGTCAAAGTTCTTCGCTTATACGATGCAAATCGTTGTGTTCCAACAGGCAAGCAATCTGTTTGTTTACACGCACATAAATGTTTACGTTCGCTGTTTTTAAAAAACGGTCACATGTCAACAACTCGACATCCTATTGATATGCGCTCAGTGATTATTTATCTGTAGGAAAACCAACGATTGGATCGTCCGCGCGCTCGACGAGCATGTAATCAGTGTTTTGTGTAAAGCTGTAGGTTTAATTATGGGATCGGTCTGGAAAAGGCTGCAGCGTGTAAATAAAAAGGCGGCCAAGTTTCAATTCACCGTATCGTATCACCAACTGTCCGTAGAATTCACGCCTAAATGGTGAGTAACACGTTGCTGAACGCAGTGGCATTTCGATGGGTTTGTTCGTAGGGAACCCCACAAAATATCAGTGGTGTGGTCGAGGAGATCGCGACGGGTGATCTCGATCCCCATGCAGTGGGAACCCACGCTGCAGAACCCGTTCAAAGCGCTGGTCGTGTGGTCCCTGCCGGAGAACCAGCAAGTTGACGTCACGCTCTTCCGCGATCCGCGCACCAAAACCCTCGAGGATAAAGACTGGACGTTCATCGTCGAAGATGTGAGTATTTTTTTAATTTCTCAATTAATAAACAAGTCACTTTTGCCTCATTCGGTAAAAGGAAGTGCAAGCGATTCCTTATTTAGCTCCTTCCTGAAACGTTTTTTCCTGCAATTTGAATTCGAGGTTTCGAGTCTTTGTTCGAGTTCAGTTTCGTTGCGGTCGTTTGGCAGGGAAGGGGAGTGTTTGAAAATTTCGAAAACGCGGCGTACGTGCGTAGTTGGCGGGGCGAATTTTGAATTTATTTTCGGTTAAAAGTGAAAGTGGAATTTTTTTCGCGACTTTGCCATTTACGTCAAACGCCTGACGTTCGTCGGATCGCGTTACCATAGTTACGCGCGTAATTACAGCACGTGATTTGGTGTAAGAAAAGCTAGTTTTCTTGCGGTTTTGTAATTTAATAAAAAGTTAAAATTACGCCCGTTTAAAATTTTTTATGTATTTATAATTTTGTATTCGTTTGCAATTCATAAACGTTACGAAACATATAAAACGTACAAGTGCCCCGCAATAACAGATAGTGGGTCTATTTGCACATGCACTTTAGCAATGGAGCAGTTTGCCAATGATGATGATAAACGTTCAATGATAAGTTGTGATTACGGCGATTTTTCGTTCCTTTACTCATTTACAGTTTAAGTCTGAGGCGGAATTGCTCCGATTGACATGAAAAAATAATCGCCGTCGACGCAGTCCTTAACATCCTGTCGTTTGTTCCATGTTATCTCTTTCGTTTTATCTGGTCGCGTTAAAAAAGGATGTTTGATAAACGTCGCTAAAAATAGGCCAGCGTGTCGTGTTTTGTGGCAATGAAACTGGAAACAATCGCTTCCTCTGTGGCAGATTGTGTCGGTGCTGTTTTAATTTTCGCGTTGATTGAAAAAGCACATAATCGCTGCGTCACGCGCCCAGCGCCTCTTTTTTCGAATTTATTATTTTAGCGCGTAATTTCTAAATGCAGCGGTGACTCCAGCGGTCACATCGCGCTAACGAATAAATTAATTTGCACGTAATAAATTACGTAAATGCGATGTTTGATTTTTTGGATATTTCAATAAACGTGTGAAATTTTTTTTTTTGCATTTTTTGTAATTTTACCAAATTTTTATTTTATTTTTAAAAATTATACCATCTAACTTTACTACTAATTGTTTAATTTTGTACATTTTACAATTTATCGGTTTGTCTAGCTTTTCCCTCAAATCATAAAATTTTGTAATTTTAATCCCCATCTATTCGGGAATTATTTATATAAAGTAACCTCTGATTTTTTAAATTTTTATTAATTTTTTTTATTGATTATTATGTAACACGAGTTACAGAAATGTTGAAATAATTGTAGGAATGAGAAGGATTGATAAAATCCAAAATTGTTATTTTTCTTATTGTGAAAATGAAGACCTCGCAGACAAGGGGTAAGCAAGGTCTCTAATGGAAATGAAATTAAATTTGTGAGACTTATAGGAATCAATTTCAGTAAAAACTTCCTTGACAACCAAACAGCGTTCACATTTGGGTTGCGTCGACTGTACATTGATTGTCAGCAAGGACTTACAGTGCTGTTGTGCTGTTAGAGAAACATTTTATTGTCCTGTGCTGCCGATGGCTTTTTAATAGCTCTCTCGTGCACGTGTCAATGGCATACACTTCTGCATTGATTTGTTGCATCCTTGCCAAGGCTGTATTCTAAGTCAGTCCTTTGTTTGCAACAGAAAACCCCAGCCCCTGCTCGTGCAGTTGTCTTAGAGCTAACCGTGAATCTAGATCTGCCTGTAATCGTTTCGTTGCATAATTGAAACCACTGTTTCAGGTTACCTCGACGGGAAAAAGACGACAGCTCGCCGTCGCGCACGTCAACATGGGCACGTACGCCAGCGGCGAGTCGAAACAGCACGAGCTGCAGCTGCAGTTCAAGCCGACGACGAAGAAGATCATCACGGCGAAGCTCGACTGCACGCTGTCCTGCGTCCTGCTCAAAGAAGGCAAAGCCACGTAACCGCAATCAATTTAAACTATTTCTAAACATTCTAAAAAAAAAATTGCAGCGACGAAGACATGGTGTCCATCGTGTCGCTCATGTCGGTGAACAACAACAGCGACATCGCACCGCTCGAGGACTTCGAGGACGACGACTTTTCGCTCAGCGACAACTCGATGAAGAACATGAACGAGGTGACGCAACAAATGCAACTCATGACGAACAGTTTGTCCGGTTCGGACTTTGCAAGCACCCCCATTAGTCGTACGTATTGATTTTAAACGACTTGAAGCGCTAAAAATGATTGTCACATCATTTAGATTTATAATTGAAGAAATAATAATAATAATAATAATAATAAAGGCCTTCATATCCAACAAAGTAAAAAATAAAATTTTAATCATTAGAACAAAGGTTTCTTGCATCTAACAATTGGTATAAAAACATCAATTTTCAAATCGACGCATTACTCAAATCTATATGAGTTCTTATTTCTAAATATTTTCTTGTAAGTGTTGCTCCATTACTTTATTTAATTATTCATGATACGTAAGTCACAGCCATTTTCCCATTTCCAATCACAGCAGGTTTAAAATGACGCTACGTCCTTCCACATGTTACTCACATAACTTGTAGACTAGTAATTTATTGTTTTTTATTAGTGGTGAGCATCCAGTCGTTCTCGCGCGACGACAAGACCCCGACGGCCGAGACCTTCTCGCCGATCAGCGAGAAGCCGAAAATATCGACGGCTGGCATCCCCGCGCCCAAAACCACCGACTTCCCCGAGACCGAGACGGACCACTATTCGGAAATCTGCATGGAACGGCTCGACAATCTCGAGAGACAGACGGAAGAGCCCGACAGCAACCCCTTCGGCTCGCCGCCGCGGCCGAAAAGCGTTAACCTCCAGTTGAAGCCCCTGGATTTGGACGTGGAGTCGAAAACGCAGAAATTGACGACGCCTGGGCAGGACCTTCTCGAATGGTGCAAGGAAATGACGAAGAGTTACCCCGGGGTGATGGTGACGAACTTGACGACGAGCTGGCGGAACGGGATGGCGTTCTGCGCTTTGATACACCACTTCAAACCGGAATTGATGTAAGATGTTTGGGTACAATCAGTGTAGGTGGAGTCTGTGAGTCAGGAAATATAATTAACTTAGTTTTTTAAATAAATCTGCACAGAAATTGTAAAATAAAGTAAGATTTAATAAGCCATATTAAAGCTAAATAATAATAAGATAGAGTCAAGGAATAATTAGCTAGAAAATAGAGTCGTTGTTTGTTAAAACATTGTGTAGTGTTTTTGCTATAACACCGGGGCGTGTACTAATGATTCAAGAGAAACTGAAACAGATGGTGTAAAAGAACAGGCCCCACCTATGGATCAGATAGTTAACTAATACTTTAGTTTATATTCCTTTATCGTTTACAGCAACATCAATTCTTTATCACCGCACGACGTTAAAGGAAACTGCAAGAAAGCCTTCGATGCAGGCGATGCCTTGGGAATACCTCGTGTCATAGAGCCGTCGGACATGGATATCTTGGCAGGTATTCGTGCAAAATCCCAAAGAAACCAACCATTTGACCCATAATTTCCCGTTACTTACAGTTCCCGACAAATTGGCCGTGATGACTTACTTATACCAACTGCGCGCACATTTCACCGGGCACCAGCTAGAAATACAGCAGATCGGAAAGACGACTGACGAGAGCAATTACGTCATCGGCAGGTTCAGCACCGACAAGGACACAGACGTCACCCTGCAACTGTTCGGGCAAGAAATCATCAATCTTCGAAAAGCCAAACAAAACCAAGTAAAACGTTTTTACTTAATCGCGGTATCATCGATTCTATCGTTTTTTTAATTGCAGTCGAATAAGTCGGCGGAGGCTGAGAAAGAAACTGCGGCAAACAGGGAATCTGTGGTCGTTAATCAAGAAACGAGTTTGCATCCGTTCCGCGTCCCGTTAGGCAATGAAGCCTCCGTCGAAAATAAATCCCCGACGTCCGTTAAGGACGTGAAGGAGATTATTTTAGCGAGTTCGAAGAACATCATTGGGAAAGTGCTGTCGCCGTCGAAAGACAAGCAAAACGTGAAAAAACCTGAGCCGAAGATCGAAAAGCCAATGTTGATGACGCGGAGGGAGTTATGCGATCCGTTCGGTTCGGACGATGAAGACGACGTGACGGCGACCGACAACAAAATCATGAACAACAAGGTGCCGGAAACTAACGGTTTCGAGCGGACGTGCGACGTCAACCTGAACGAGACCAAGCTGGAGAATAAAAGGAACTCGACGGAGAGCGCCGACCTGCCCAAGCCGAACCCGGTGAGTCATTCGTTCGCTTCTCGCGAGTCGCGTTTTTCAGATTTTCGATTGGAGGTTGCGCTTCTTTTCGATTGTCTAGTGGTAATTTTCGATTGATTTAATCTCAGGTTAACGGTTGGTTGCGTTTTAAAATGTTTTTGATGCGTGTTGTGCAGCAATTACTAACCAGGCATTCGGAGCAAAGGGAGCGCGCCCGGCAGCTCTTGGAGCAGGTTAAGCGGGACGGGTTGACGCCGACATCGCCCACAAGGGTAAGTGTCCAAGGCTGTGGGTTTTTGTAGGGTGTGTGATTGGTTTTGATGTATTAGCAACAGTCGGAGGAGGAGCGACAGGCGATTTTGCTTGAAAGGGCGAGGTTGTTGATCGCGGAGGCCAGGAAGAGCTCCACGCCGACGACGGAGATAATCAGGGCGAATCCCGAGGGGGCGAACGACGCCGATGAGAAGTTCCAACGGATTTCTGATGAGGTCGCGCAGTTGGAGCGGCAGCAGAACGGGCGCGAGTTTAAAAATGGCGATGCATCGCCGAAGTCACCTAGTCGACAAAATTCGGAGGACAACTCCGACAATTCTAGTCTCAGCCATAGAGTTACCCCCGATAAGTTACCCGACGGTTTAGGTTTAACGGAGGTCAGTGTTTTGCAATTATGTGTTTAAAAGACTTCTATTAAAGGATGCTCTGCAAACTCTGTAAACTTGTTCATAATGTTTAAAATTTTTACTACTTCAGTTTAATGATACTCAAGGTAATTGGATTAATTAAACACATCACAGACATCAAAAAAATTTATGTTTTTTCACTTCAATGCTAGCAAAGCTTGACATTAATGCGATTAAATACCAGGAAAAGTAATAAAATTACACACAAACCTATGATGATGTTAGAACCGATTACCTTGAGTTTAAGCCTTGAATTTTTAATCAACATCTCAATGGTTTGCAGATGGGCATCGACGTGCACAACTACATCGAACAGGAGTTAGAAGACCTGGAGCGTGAGCAAAGCGGCATCGACGACCAGGCCGCTAAACTAGAGAAGGAGCTCCGAACAGCGATGGAATCTCCCGACAGCACCGTCGAAGAAGCCCTCATGTCACAATGGTTCACGCTTGTCAATAAGAAAAACGCGCTGCTCCGACGACAGATGCAGTTAAACATCTTGTTAGTATTTTCAATTAATCAAAAATGATTTACATTTATTAACACGATACATGTTTTAGGGAACAAGAGGGCGATCTGGAAAGGCGCTACAAGATGTTGAACCACGAGCTGCAGATGAGCCTGTCGACGGACGACTCGCGAAAATCAGACGAACAGCGAGCTCGCGAGAAAATCTTGCTCGACGAGCTGGTGCAGATTGTTAACAAGCGAGACGAGCTGGTGCACCATTTAGACAATCAAGAGAAAGCGTAAGTTCTCGACGTTTAATTTGTCATTCATTGACATTTTATTTACAGGATAGAGGAAGACGATTTAATCGAGAAAGATTTGTTCCACATCGACTTACAACCGAAAGAGAAATGTGTCATACAGTAATTTAATTAATTAAAATGAAAAAAGAACATCGTGAACGTGATTTAAGTTTTAAGTTTAAAGTTTAAAGTTTAAAGTTTTCAAATCAATTTGCCACTCAATTTAATTTTTATTTGTAAACAAACAGAAAGACATAGCTTTAATGTACTCATATTTTTTTTTTACTTACTTAGTTTATTTATTTTAGAGTAGATTTTGTGTTCCCCATAATTACGGTCGTGGTCATGTACAAAGGTGTTGTTGTTTTCGTGTTGTATCCCACTGTATATGGCTGTTTAATTTATTTAGTTGTAGTCGATTGCGAGTCGCGAATCGAACGGGCGCCGCCCTGTCGCTCATTCACTAGGCGTTTCGGCCGATTCGCGATTTCCAATTTCCAACGTGGAGTGCATGCGTTAACGTAGCGATTGTTAGGATTCTAATCAATGTCGTATTTATTACCCCCCCGGCGAGAGCGCTTTTAATATTTAGAAGCTAACTTCTTCGTTATGCCAAACGTTTAATTTACTTATATGCTTATCGTTTAATTACAAATATTTTTGATACCGGATATCTTTTTGGACACGTGGTGCAATATCTTCGTTTGTTTGTGGCGTCGATTTATTCGAATTAGTGGTCGTAGAATCAAAATTAAATTAAATCGTTAATCTCGACTGTTTGCGACGAGAAACCTGGCAATTAAAAGTTTCGTTTTTTTTTTTCACAGCTTACGCGTAGCCGTCGTAATTTCTTCCTTGCGCGTACAAACTTAACGGTGCATTCATTAACCGTTTTTCGTCGAGTAATCCAAGTTAGTAGTTGGGCGATTGTCACCGATTGGGAAGTTTTCGCTTGTCGTGTTTGGTTATCGTCGTTGAATGTGAAACTGGCTTCGTAGTTAAGTCGTGACGGTGTCGATAGATTTTGCATTTCAAGTATCGCGGGTCGCCGCCGCCGGTGAGACTAAGTGATGTCGATTTGGTTGTAACATATGGACTAGTTCTGTGTATATTTTCTATTGCCCCCCCCTCGACCGATGGTCGTCTGTTGGATGAGTTCTTGTAAATAATTCTTGTATTAAAATATTGCTGCAAATAAAAGTTTACGTCCATTTTATGGATTTGTTTTAGTTGAGGTGGACGAACGTCGTCGGAACTAATTTAAGGGAGCGGTTATTAAATTTTTAGTTTCGAGAGTTGCAGATTTCGTTTTTGTTGGAGCTGCGAACTGGATGATTCTTTGAAGACCGTCGTCGATGTCCTGATGAATTAGGCGAAGCCAAGTGGTTTAGTGCAATCCTCGAGAGCTGTAGATTTTTGTTGGAGCTATGAACTGAACGAGTGTTTGAAGACTGTCGTCGATGTCCTGATGAATTAAACAAAACCAAGTGGGTCAGTGCAATCCTCGTCAATCGATCCTTATGAAGAATTCAGAATCTAATTTGTTTTGGGTAAGTCCATTTAATTAATAGAAATATAAGTCTATAATTTTTCAATCTCGTGCATAAATCACAAGTAAAAATTTCTAATTGAATTCTTGAATTCTTAAATTACATTGTCGTTATCGCCATAACATCGTACACGAATGATTGGAAGTTCTTAAAACGTGCCTGCAATAAATTTGTTCAAATAAAATTATTGGTTAATAACTAAGGTACACTACAAAGCAAATCAGGGCAGAAAAATGAAACTGAAGAATGAATGCAATACAAATCAGCAAAGTGTACAATTGAAAATTGAAAATTACAGTTTAAGTGAAATTGAAACGGTTTGGTTCTCAAACCAGAGAATAATAAAAATTAGATTAAAAAGGATTTTGTTTAAAAAAAAGGTTAAAGGTAATGAAAATCCAAGCAAATGAAACTGAAGCAATTGAAACCAGAAGATCTATTAGAAACTAATCTGATTATTTATTATCGACCCAACCCAACCCAACCCAACCCAACCCAACCCAACTCAACCCAACCCAACTCAACCCAACACAAATTAATTTAATTTTCTTAATTTCTTAATTTTTGTTATTTTAACTTTTGATGGTTTTTTAATACAAATTGTTACAATAGGTCGCGTTGGGTTTTGGACAATTTCGAGATTTTTCAACAATGTAAATTTTTCACATTTTAACTTTTGATTTTTTTGACAATGTATTTTTTTAAACCACAACGATCACAAGTGGGAATCCGCGCTATCTAATTCTGGTATTTGACTGAATTAACTTACAATTTTTTTTCATGTTGGATTTTTGAAATTAAAAATAACGTCGCTATCTAATGACACGACGACGTAAATTGCAAAATAATTATCACCAACTTTAAAATTAAAAAAATTAAACTAACCAAATTATTTACTAAACGAACGAACGATGAAAGAATCAATGACATAAAATTGGCATCACAAGGACATAAAACCAACCAAGAACTTCTTGGCATTTAATAAAATCACTTTGTTAATTTATTTGAAAATTTCGATTAATTTGATTTATGATTTTAAGTTCTTTTCGATTGAAGCAGAGGTTTTTGTCGATTTCGTTCTAATTTGATTATTTTTATTTTTGTTCAGAATGTATTCTTCTTCAGTTGTGAATTATTGCAAAAAAATTTAGCAATAAATGTCAATACTTTGACCCAATATTTCGATACTGTGGGCTTTTATTATACCACAAATTTATACGTAACACACTCATGTGCAGAAAATGAAAGTGGGAGAAATTGTATTTAAATGGACGAGAAGGTGCGTGCGGGTTTCGTGCAGAAAGTCCGAGATTGAGTGATGTGAGTGACAGTTTTTTTTTTCCACAATTCGAATTTCTCTTTAAAAATCAACAAGTCGAAGAATATTCAAAGTAAGTTATTAATTATTTTCATAAATAAATTCTAAAATTAAAAATTACGCGAGCGTAATTTTTAATTTCGAGACCTTCATGTACATTTTGTGATATATACGAAATTTTTCGTGTTGAAAAAATTGGTTATTTTCGATGTTCGTCACATTTCGTTACGAGATGTTATACAATCGGTTGCGCAACGGTGGCGGGTATTATTAAACGTCGGGACTTTCTCCGTTGTAGGAAGCGGCGTATCACAGAGGTGCGGAAAATCTGGCTTACTTCTGTTGTCACTTTCTCTTGCATGGATTATGCAACTGGCACGGAGACATCGAATGTGTTGTTGATTTTCGTCATCAATTTGGAAATATTCGGGCTGCTGACCGACTATAAATTATAGTTAAAGTAGTCACGATTGAGGTCGTTGCTTTTCATCAAATCGCCGCGGTACAAATGCAATTTGTATATAATAATTAAAATCAATTAAAATATCCAATCGATTCTTTTGGTTAATTAACTATTTTTATTTTTTTTTCACATTTAATTACTGAATTTATTTTTATTGGATTTTTTTATATTTCAGCGCAATGTGGCTCGTGTTGATCCTCTTCGTCATTATTTTGGGACTCCTGGCCTATTTGGACTCGAAAAAACCTGCCAATTTCCCCCCTGGTCCGAAATGGTTGCCGATTTTCGGCAGCGCCTTGACGGTCTTCCGGCTGCGTAAAAAAACCGGCCATTTGCACCTCGTCTCAGCCAAGCTGTCGAAGAAATACGGACCAGTGTTAGGCCTAAAGGTCGGGATCGAACGCATGGTCGTGGTGTACGGCTTGGACGCCATACGTGAATTTTTATCGTCGGACGATTTATCCGGGCGGCCCAAGGGGCCGTTTTATGAGTTGCGCACTTTTGGGGCGCGCAGGGGCGTCATGATGACCGACGAGGATTTCTGGCACGAGCAGCGGCGGTTCGTTGTCCGGCATCTCCGCGAGTTCGGCTTCGGCCGGAGGAACATGTCTGTGATGATCGAGGACGAGGCGTTCTTGATGGTGCAGCATTTGAAGGGCGCGATGGTCAAGCCGAAGGACTCGACGGTGGTGCAGATGGACCAGATGTGTGGTGTGCATATCTTGAACACGTTATGGATGATGCTGGCGGGGATTCGGTACGAGCCGGAGGATTCGGAGGTCAATAAGCTGCAGGCGACGCTGACCGAGTTGTTCAAGCACATCGACATGGTGGGGACGTTGTTCAGCCAGTTTCCGATCCTGCGGTTCATCGCGCCCGAGTTTTCCGGGTTCAACTTGTACATGGAGTCGCACCAGCCACTTTGGAAGTTCATCAGGGACGAGGTGGAGAAGCACAAGGTGACTTTCGTGCCGGGACAGGCGAGGGATTTCATCGACATTTACTTGGAAATGCTGGCATTGGAGAATAAGCCGGATACGTTTAGCGAGGAGCAGCTGTTGGCGTTGTGCGTGGATTTGTTCATGGCCGGGTCCGAAACCACCAGCAAATCTTTTGGATTCAGCTTTGCTTATTTGCTGTTGAATCCGGACGTGCAGAAGAAGGCGCAAGAAGAAATAGACGCAGTCGTCGGCAGAAGTAGACTGCCCACTTTGCAAGATAGACCAAAGTAAGTAGATAATTTTTATTTGGGCACGAAATATGTTATGGTTTAAAACTCCTGGCTTATTTGAATTTTTTGATGACATTTTGTGCTTTTAGCTAATAGTTGTATCAATGAATTGTGATAGCTTTTCTAGTTTCTAAAACTAAAGTTTTAAACTAAAAATAAAAAAATTAGCGAAATGAGAACAAATTTCTTACAAATTAAGGTACATTTTGTAGTTAGGCCAATCCAAATCAAATCACAGCGAATTAAGTCAAATTAAGCAACTTTCAACATGCGATTTGTGTTAATCGCCCGGTACTCATTGAAATAATTCTATTTCAGCATGCCTTACATGGAAGGCATCGTCTTGGAGTCCATACGAATGTTCATGGGCAGGGGCCTCGGCGTGCCACACAGGGCTCTGCGGGACACCACCCTTTACGGCTACTTCATCCCAAAAGTAAGTGCAACCGATTTACTAACTTCTGGGTAGTGTAACTTCATTTTCGATCATTTTATTGCAGGACACGATGGTCATACCAAACTTCCATGGTATACTGCGGGGAGCCGAGTTCGGCTGGAACGACCCGGACGAATTCCGACCAGATAGGTACCTCAAAGACGGCAAGCTGATGCAACTTCCCGACAACTTCATCCCGTTCGGCATCGGCAAAAGGCGGTGCATGGGCGAAACACTGGCCAAGGCCAACATGTTCATTTTTATAGCGGCGTTGCTGCAGAATTTCACATTCTCCACGCCACTGGGACACGACCCACCATCACTTCACGGGTCAGATGGCGTCACTCCCGGCCCGAAACCCTACAAGGCCTTGGTTACTTTACGATGATCGTGTGTGTGATGTATTTTTTTAAATCAAATGTAAATTTTAAATTAATTCTCAAATAAATAAATGTAATTTTTAACTTTAACTTTTTTGTGTGTACATAAACCACCTTCAAAATCCCAATTACCAAAATTCAGCTTCAGAATTGCACTTGGAAAAATAGCTACTCATCCCACCTAGTTGACATACTTAATACAGCCACACATATCTCCAGGTAGACATTCTTAGAGTTTGTTGCAAATTAAAAATTTTTCATGTATGATTGGATTCTTTCGTTGCAAATTTAAATTAAATTTTTACTCTAGTTCGACTATTCGAATAAAGATTGCACCTTGATTCACTTATAGTTTTTGCACATAGGTGGCGCAACTATTCACTCGCGGATACTACCTACCGATACTTGGGTTAGGTAGAAGCAAAACTCGTTAGGGTACGTGGTGTGGGTGGGTTAGCTACGCATCCCACCTACTCGACATACTTAAATAGCGACGCACGCCACTTGGTAGACATTCTTAGATCTTGTTGCAATAACTATATAGATTTTTATATAGTTTGACTGTATTAATTAGCCATTCATCTCGCCTAGGTAGACAAACTTATCCTGTTGGAAATTTTTATTAGTTTGATATTGGATTAAGATTGTTGTAAATTTTTATTAGTTTGATATTGGATTGAGATTGTTGCAAATTTTATATTTCATGTGAGCGCCATCTGTTTTCGAGTAGCCGAACTAAGGTAAAATTTTTTTCAAGTTAGCGCCATCTGTTTTCGAGTAGCCGAACTATGGTAAAATTATTTTTTCAGGTTGGCGCCATCTGTATTCGAGTAGCCGAACTATGGTAAAATTATTTTTTCAGGATGGCGCCATCTGTATTCGAGTAGTCGAACTAAGGTCAAAAATATACTATTTGCGAGTACTCAATTGGGTTGTGTTGGTGGACATGGAAAATAAACTCGAACAAACTTTTAATAAAATTTATATAATAATAAATAATTACACAGCGATCACATAGTGTTGTTACATTTCACATTTATTTATATACATTTCTAATTGATGTACATAGGATTTGCGGTAGAATCGTTGGGAGAGAAATATTTCCAGGTTCGTTCTTGGCCGATTCAGCGCAACCAAATCACAGCAAGTTATTTTCAGGAAGGTTACAATTTAAATTGGACGTGTTTTGTCCAAACAAAATTCAAGGTAAAGATCATGGTGACCAACATTCGGGTGTTGTCCGACAGACGACAATTATCGAAAAAAAGAAAAAACTGCAACCCTTTGTACGGCTTTTATGACGATTAACTATTAATACTAATGATACTATTGGGTTGGGTTGGGTCGACCCAACCCAACTAAGCTTTCACCTGAAAATAATTTGCGTTTGATGGTAATTACTGAAATTATCAAACGTTCAATAAATGAACCTGGAAATCACTGTTATTGGGGATAAGCAGACTTCTGGAGCAATTGTTCGTTATATTTAAAACATAAAAAATTACGTGTTACGGCTGTGGAATGTTAATGAATAAGAATGGAATAAATTCAAAGGTGGAAAGATATATAACTACGAAAAATTTACAAAGCGAAGGAATAAAAATACCCAATACAGGGGAAACAACGAATAATTTTTAAACATTTGGGTTGGGTTGGGTTGGGTTTATAAATCACAAAAACGACTTCGCGACATGCCGCTTGAATACCTCACCGAACTCGGAATATCCAATGGGCGACTTGAAAACTTCAACGTACGCGCTTCGAATTTCACGTTTTCACGTAATCCCGTGTAACCGGAATCGGTCCCCGGCAGCCAGCCGCCTTCCGGGAGAAAAGATCCGCGAAACAAAAGCGAAAAAGAAAGGCACAAGTTTGTCGTATCAGTTGGGGGACGCAAAAGTTTTCCGCGACGCGGATCCTACATACAAATGACGCAAAAGTTATAAATGTTTTTTGAACACAAAGTTAAACTCGTACACGTATCACAGGGGAAACGTAATAAATCTGCCCCGGTTTTACATTAATTTCGATGAAACATTCAATTATAGTGCGACGTAAAATGCGCATTGTAATTTTGGTTGGGTTGGGTTGGGTTGGGTTGGGTTGGGTTGGGTTGGGTTGGGTTTGGCTGGGTTGGGTTGGGTTGGGTTGGGTTGGGTTGGGTTGGGTTGGGTTGGGTTGGGTTGGGTTGGGTTGGGTTTTATTCAAATGGAATTATAAATTCGATGAAACGAAATGTGAATTAATTTTTGCGATCCCCTACAAACATGTAAATGTTTTATTTTGATTAAAAATTCGTTTTAATCGATGTTTCCGATTCATCTACAGTAGTTTTTACTAATTTTCGTTTTCAACAGCCATTATAAATAATATTATTAAAAATACACTATAAAATAAATCATAACAAAATATAAATGATGAATTTTCCTCAACAGAATTAAACATATCAACGAAATAAACAAAAAAAATAACAATCTATTCCAGTAAAATATATAGTGTTGATCTGGCGGCAGTGTTTCTGTCTTAGAATCTGTGGCTGTTTGATGGCCGATTCAAATTGCAATATATCGAACCGCATGGGTCACCTGACAACTTGCAATTTTTCGTATAAACTTAACATTAAGATAGTTCGAAGAGTTTCGTTGAGTTCCCTATTAAATTGTGTGTATGAAAAAACGGAAAACCAACCCGTTCAAACAATTCATTCGTCGTCGACTAGAACTCTACTCGAAAATGTCACACCAAGTCTGCGCTTTCAAGCACACGATATAAACGAGCGTCAACGGAACCGTGAAAGTGTCTGCTTATCCCCAACGTTTTAGGCAGCAAAATATTCGTTCGTGATAGTGATTACGTAAGTTGCAAGGGACGACGTTTTTTTACATTTAGGGGAACAACGTGGCGACGTGGGCCCGATTGTGTGTGACTGCGACGGTCGCTTTTACGAGCTTACGGATTGTTATCACAGAGGGCGGGGCGGTGGTGGTTGCTGAACACGGTCGAGCACGTAACGGTGTCTGATGTGGGGTAGCATCGGCTGGAAGGCCCGACCGCCCCGCTCCGGTCACCTTAAGTAGTCCCCTTGGATGTGAATCTGAAAGACGAAACAAAATTAATCAGTTATATCGCACTAAACATGATCATTGACTAGATTATCCCTATAATTGAATTGATGAGTGCATAAATATGTTTAGTCCAAAAAATCCTAAAATGAATTAGGCATGGCATCTCGTTTAGAATATGTAGGCTCAGCGATGGGTGCAAGGACGAGGCCAGTCCCTTATATTTACTCTGGCTACGAGTCCTGGATTGAACACGTTTATGCACTCATTTCTTAATAGTAGTATCTGCGCAGAAACAAATGGTGGTAGAACAGCTGACTTAGCTGTCAAAATTTCTATTATAGTGTAAGTAGAGGTGAACGACAACGCAAAACGAGTTGCAGCCGCCGAGCTTTTGGTGCATTAACGTAGAGCCAAATAGTTTTACACAAGATGATGTTGCGGCTGTGAGTTTTGATTATATTCAAAACCTACCCTTACCTGTAACTCCAGTACAGGAAATGTTTTATTATAGGCAACCATGAAGGACAAGCTAGTAAAAGGCCTGATGAAGTTTGTACATTCTTACTGGATTATATAAATAACCATATAGACAAACAAGTCCAGGAATTACATTCATTTTCAGATGGCTGCCCAGGCCAAAATCGTAATCATACGGTTATTAGATTTTTTATGGCGCTTTGCGCTGCTAAGAAATTTAAATCGGTTCATCATTATTTCCCACATAGAGACCACTCATTCCTGCCATGCGATCGGGATTTTGGTTTGCTTAAACGTAGTATTCGCAAACGACAGAGTATATATGCCTCAGGAATACGAAGAAATGACACAGACTGCACAATCTAAAAAACAACCTTTCACAATAAAGCAAATAACTTTCTCAGACATTAAGAATTTTAAAGAATGGTGGCCAGAATTTTGTAAAAAAACCAGTAAGTCAGTCGATCAGAAAGTACCATTTACTATATCTAAATACTGTCAGTTCTCCTACCAGTCCCAGCTACCGGGTTATGTCAAGGTGTTTGATTCCATAGGACGTTTAAGTTTAAATACTTTTTTACTTCAAAAGATCTATACACAACCTATCTTACCTAACAGGTACACCTACAATGAACCGAAGGCCATAAATAGAAAGAAAATTGAAAATATAAAAGCTGTGCTGTGATACATACCTTCCTTTTTGCGAAGAAATAGTGAAATGGAAGCAAACGGACGAAAATCAAGAAACTATGAAGTGATTTTTAGATAATAAGTATCTCTTTTTTTAATTATTTTGTAACTGATAAGTATAATATGTATTTTGTTCTAAAACTTTTGTTCACTACTTACTAGAGGCTGAGTGCATAAAGATGTTCAGTCCACCTAATTAAATGTTAAGTAGCGGTGATATACCAAAAAAATATCAACACATTTTATTCTTGTTCATTACATAATGTGATATATTTGATATTTGTAAGGGTTTTATGATGACTATTACTAAAAGTATAAATCTAGAAAGGTTTTTTTAATTTTCTCAAATTAGTAAATTTGGACTAAACATCTTTTTGCACTCATCAATTCAATTGTTTTCATCACGAAGATTTCTTACTCGTCTAATAATTCTGATAAAGCCATAAAATCGTCGTGAATTACGAATTCATGCGATTCAGATACGCACCGTGATTTTCAGGTTTCAAAAAATCACAGACGCAGTCATCCGCAGACGCGCATTCAATTTAGAAATGGAAACGCGAAGCTCGGGGTCGCGCTTGCTCGCCGACTCGTGAACGCCGCCGCCCCCAGCTTTCTCGTAATTTCTAAAGCGGCGGAAAAATATTTTTGACGTCGCTACGCCGACGTCGTGAAATATGAATGCGGAGCGCGAGCCGAAGCGGCCGTAATCTGCGCGGCCGCGTTTAATATTTGCTCGCCGATCTAATTTGGGATAAAAAGCTCGTGCTTTATCTGCCTGCAAATAAACGATCTGGGGCGGAGTCGGTTCCCTTTCAGGGGAGTCGTCGTCGTTTCCCGATGTTTCGCCGATGTCGACGTGGCTCGATTAAGATGGAGATTCGTCGATGTTGAAACGAAAGCTCTAATTTGTATAATTTTATTTATGGGGTATTTGTGTAAATAATGCGCGTCGCGGCCGTCGAGGAAATGGGGGTTGTGAAGTAACGAATGGGGTTTCAAGATCAGCAGTACGATAAAATTCTCATTAGTGCTTTAGTTGTTTTCCCCCAATTAAAATTTTACGATTTATCGTCTCATGTTTTTATATCGAGCAGTTTTCACGTTTACTTCTATGAAATATAATTTAATTAAATTGTTAAATAAAGTCAACGTCGATTCACAAATGAAAACTATGCGGATCGTTCAATGAAGTGTTTCAAAGCTCAGCCCATTTTGTTAAAAAAAAAAAATGTTCGCGACCCCTTATTTCCTCCTATTTCTCATTCATCTACGCCTGAAAGTGGCAGCAATAAAAAGAAAAACAGGCTCTTTACAGTGATGAATATCTTAAATATGGTTTACCGCTATTTCCAATAAACCACAATATGTTATTTGCAAAGAAACCTTGACAAAGGAAAGCATGCAGCCATCAAAGCTACTTTGATGGCTTCAAACAAACAAAAACAATATCACAAACCCGTGGAATTTTTGATCACCAAACCCTAACTGAAAAATCCTGTTCAGCACACAGATAATGACAAGCATAACGCAGCTTTCCCCTCCGTTGGGTTGACTCATACATATCGACTGTAATCAACACTTCGACCCAACCCAACCCACTCAAAATTTAAAAAATGTTTACCAACCAACGAAAAATTAAGATCGAGTTGCCTCAACATTTAATGTCGACTAATTGTCACTTATCCAATTACATGCAAAGATTTCCATAAAAAATCAATTTTAAATAAAATATGTCATCGTTATGAAAATCAAGGTAAGCGGGGACGTATTTAATCGGATTATTCGTGGTCACTTACCTCGCTAAGTATGGCCCAGTTGTCGCTGTCCGAGT
Source organism: Geotrupes spiniger (assembly GCA_959613385.1). Taxonomy (NCBI): domain Eukaryota; kingdom Metazoa; phylum Arthropoda; class Insecta; order Coleoptera; family Geotrupidae; genus Geotrupes; species Geotrupes spiniger. The sequence continues at coordinate 26,289,666 of OY390739.1, forward strand.
GAACGTTCAGCCGCAACGCCGATACTCTGCCGATGCTTTCGTCCAGGTTCCCGTTGGCTATGCCCACGGTATCGAATTTACCTGAAACGATTAATTTGAGATAAATAAAAATAATAATAATAATAAAATCGTAAAAATTGAAGAAGAAAAATTATAAAAATTTGGACATAATTGTAAACGTAGATAAAATTCCTTAAAAGTTGTAAAAATAAACAAATCGTAAAAACATAAAAAAATGAATATATCGCGAACACGTCAAGAATCATAAAAAATTGAGAAAAAATGCAAATTAAACAAATCGGGAAAACGACGAAAATCATAAAATTTCCAAAACAAAAACGTAAACGTCATAAAAAATCGTAAAAATGGTGAAAATCCCCAAGTCTTTAAACAACGTACACATCGATAAAATCTTAAAAATTACTAAAATCTAAACGAGGCAAAAAATCTAAAAAAATAACAAAAGCCGCTCCTTAAAATTTGTAGAAATTATTGCAAATCAAGCAAATGGCCAAAATCAGGGGGCGGAAATTGTAAAATTTGCAAAACAAAAACGTAAAAGTCTTTAAAAATAAAAAAGTCGAACAATATTGAAAAATTCTAAAAATGCCTGAAAATCGTACAAACCATAAAATCACGATAATCGAGAAAAGATAAAAATTGTAATTGTCAAAATCAAAATAAGACGAAAAGCGTAAAAAATCTTGAAGGGCTACTTAAAAGTAGTAAAAGTCAAACAAAGAAATTGTATAATATGCTAAATGTCAAAAAATCTTTAGAGAGTCGACAAGATTTCAAGATTTTAAAACTTCCTACAATCCAATGAAATTGTAAAATTACAAAGCACAACAAGCGTAACAAATCGACAAATATTCATTAAAAAATATTTAAAAATAAAAAGAATCATCAAAACGTCCAAAGTACAACAACAAAAATCATAACAAATCGACAAAGACTCATTAAAAATTAATTAACAATCAAATAAATGAAAAACTACTGAAGTGGTGAATGGGACCACGAATCCAAACAAAACAAAACATCGCAATATTTTTTTTTATAATAAACTAAAACAGATTTGCTAAGAAAAAAATATATAACTGCAATTTTTGAGCAATTACTTGCACTTACTTACACCCTGTATATAAACTAATTATTTTTTCAACAAACGACGTTGACATGCGAAAATAAAATTGTCGAAATGGACGAAACAAATGAAAACTTTGCGACCGAAAGATACGACAAGCTGAGAAAATAAAACAAACAATACGAGAGAAATGAAACGAAGTGGACGAAAAGATCGAAAATGTAGCAAAGAAATAAATCGACAAAACAAAGAGACCTAATCTGCAAGAATGATACAAATAACGAGGAAATAAATAAATAAAAAATGAATTGAAGAAAATCTGCAAGAAAGAATTCTAACAAATGAATTATACAAAAAGTGAGAATCGAAAGCAAATCAAATAATGAAAATAGAAATATTTAAAACATAAATAAATGTCATTCTATGCAATAAATTTTATAGACAAATGGACCCAAAGTTAATGGAGAGCGTGCTATTGAAATTTAACAAAAAGAAAACAATAGGAACGAAAAAAACAAATGGAACAACAAAAATTGAATAATTAATTAAAATACAGAATCGCGAATAACCATCAAAAATAATAATCACACTGCCCAAGGAAAAGTAAAAACGCAAATCTAATGAAGAAAAAACTTGACGAAGGGAATTTTAAATAATTTTATTTAAAACAAATTAAACAAAAAATATTTGTGACCGCAAATTTAACCTAGAAATAAATTAACGTGACCCAAAATCAAGGGAATAAAATTATTGAAAAATAATTAATGAAATTTCTAGAAATTAATTTACCCCAATTCCCATTACCCACATGTAGCAATTTTGCTTCGTAATTTATAAAAAAAAATGCAAATACACGTCCTTCTGCTCGAACCAGGGCCGGAACCAGATTCTTTCGACGCAATCCACGCTCCGTTACCGCAGATTATAAACATTTTCGATTAATTACACGGCATTTATTTCGATCCGATTGCATCGACGAATGCACCGCTCACGGGGCATGCAACGATGTGTTACGTCGATTCCCACAAACAAAAACCACCGGGTCCGTTAACGCGCGACCGGACGTTATTAGAAATAAACGCCGACCCGTTCAACGATCGACGGATTCAGGCGGTGCATACGCGATCCATCGGAGAAAATTAATTACGCGCGCCATTGACGGTCTTTCGTTGCCCTAACGGTCCCGGGTTCGCGTTAAAAACGCGATCGCATTGGCGGCTTCGCGTTAATCAATTAAGGCCACCGGAATCACGATTTTCCAGAATCGCGACAAAAACTCTAATTACAGTCGGCTGGTTTCAATGACTAATTATTAAAAAAAAAAAACGTCTTAAATATCAATCTGAAACCATTGATAAAAATCCAGTGAATTGGGCGAAATAAATTAAGAAAAATTCAATTGTTCATTTTACATGTTTCTAAGAAATGGAATAAATTATATATTATCATATTATTATATAATAAAACAACCCTCTGGCACTCTTGCAATTATTGGACACAACGACGCTTAATTCTTTCGTTCGATGTCGACACGTCCCACCCACCACATTCTTTTCCCAACACAATGCGTCGTGTTCCAACGCACGCGAACGTGCCGCAGATTCGATCGATGCACTCGCGAATTCCAATGAATATTCATCAAGCATAATAAATATGCTCGTAATACACCGAAGCGACGGGCGTGTCTGCCAGTTCAGTTCGATATTAATAATACATTCGCGCATGGACGCGTTACAATGAAGCGTCGCTGCTGCCACTCGGATCGGACTTTTCCGACGGGTTCGGTACAATTTGATCGCGCTCAGTTGAAACCGCAGGCGGCGTGATCGATTGTAATCAAGCAAAGTGATTTTTTTTTCGATGGACGCGCGAGTCGCGGTTCCGTTTCCAAGTATTTCGAATATGACGACCGCTGGGATGGATGACGCAGACGTCTTCGTTAATTTATCGTTATGAAATGGCGGAGGAAGCCATTAGAAGCGATTTGTTCTCGGTCTCGCGGTGCTCGGGCTAAGCCCCGTGCATGCACGTTTTTTACGTAATTAACGAAAGAGGGCGGAAATGGGCGAGCAGTTGTAAATGGAGAGGCATTAAAGGCTCGAGTCTTTTGCGGCTTCTTTGCGTCAGCGGAACGGTTTTACTTTTAAGGACGCCTCGAGGTTATTTGTCCAGTTGAAAAATCGGTTTTCGTGCGAATGTTGTTTGAACACGCAATTAATTTTTTGGGGCACGCTGCGGCTAGATTTTCTGCTTAGATTAGGACTTGCAGAAAAACATAATTCAGAAAATTAGCCAGCACAGTACATTTGATTTATTTCATCTTAGCTAGGCAAAGGCATTTTCTTTTGATTTCATCGGAGGTGAAAGTTTGTTACATTAATATTTTTTGTAATTTAATTTGGCCTGAACAATCTGAATCATTACATATCAAAATAATTGGAATTTCGTTGGATTTCACTGGATTAGGATATCGGGATTCAACAATCTTGAGAACATGTCAAAGATGGCATGAAGAACAGCTACAAACACGACGTAGACGCACTGGGCGTTCCAGAAGCAATCAGGAACGGGAAGATCGATTGTTGAGAAGAAGTTGCCTTGGAAACCATCGCGTTCAGTTGCAAAAAACTGAGTAAGAGCAGTTGGTCACATGGTCTCCATGAGCACCATTTATCGCTGCATTAGTTCATTTGGATTGAGATCATATCTCTAACAGCTCAGCACAAAGTAGCCAGACTTCAGTGGTGCCAATCCAGACAACATTGGCTACGTGAATGGGATCATTTTCTCTGATTAGCCTAGCTTTTGTTTATGGCAGTCTGATGGACGTACACGTGTGAGAAGACCTAGAGGGGAACGATACAATTTGCAGTTTGTACAACGAAGACATACAGGCTTAACACCTGGTGTAATGGTTTGGGGTGGCATAAACATATGAGGTCGCTCTTCTTTAACGTTTATCGAGGGCAGTTTAAATGCTCGACGTTACATCGATAATGTCTTACAACCAGTTGTTCTTCGTTTGCTTCAAGAAATAACGTAAATTTGATATCTTGGCCTGTAGAACATGTCTGGGAAATTATGGACCGAAGACTGCGTCATCTTGCTTAGCCTCCAAACATTATAAATGAATTGCGACAGCTTCAAATAGCCTGAGACGAAATAGCCCAGGACGCAATAGATCATCTACTTTCTAGTATGCTTAGAAGGATAAATTCCGGCATTGTGTAACATACATTATTGACATTTCTTCAATAAAACGTTATTTTTCCAAATTTTCATCATTTGTTTGTGTATATGTAATAGCTTTACACACAAGTTTTTTCTGCCCTCTCCGCCTACTCCTTCTATGTGCGCATTTTATTTGAAACCCAGCGTATATAAAACTTTAATTTTAAAAAATCACAATCCTAAAATTCGAAACCTAGTAAATTTAATTCAAACTTACTTAGTCCAAACTGTCAAGTGGATTGGCCAGGGCTCAATTTTTCTTTTATTCAAAACTTGCAAATTAATGAAAACAGTAAAATAAAACTTGAACAAACCAATCTATCGCACTTCAGAAAAATATAATTCACAAAATAAGGGAAATCAGGGACACAAAACCTAACTAAGAATTGCGATTAAATTTAATTCCAGTCGAGAATCCGAAACCACAAATCCAAACTAGATAAAATTTCGTCGAAAGCCTTAAAAAATCACAAAACCGTAAACGTGCCAACGTATTTTTTTAATATAATTTGAGTCACGTGAGTTGGGTTGGGTTGGGTTGGGTTGGGTTGGGTTAGGTTAGGTTAGGTTAGGTTAGGTTAGGTTAGGTTGGGTTGGGTTGGGTTGGGTTGGGCTTCATTTTGCAAATGCTATATATTTATAATTGTAAATCAAATGTAAATTGTCAACTATCTAAAACAAGGAAAATGCAGTGAACCAAATACAACGTCATCTAATCCATTGCAGTGCAGAAAAAAAATTCAAAAAATTACAACGAATCCGAGACCTAATCAACAATCACGATTACATAAAATTTTAATGCACAATATAAAATTTTATAAAAAGCCTTAAAAGAATTCAAAATCTAAACTATCAAAAATTGTAAAAAAAAACAACCCAACCCAACCCAACCCAACACAATCCAACCAAACAGGTTTATAAACATTAACAACAGTTTATGATTTACCCTTAACTTTTTAATTATTTTTTTACTTTTTAAAGTTCTCTAAAATATTATTTATACTTCAGGGTGCTTTCCGGTTATATATTTTTTAAACCTTGTAAAAGACCACTAGTAATATCATAGTCATATCATATAAAGAAAGCAGCTGCTACAAAAGATGGTCAAAAGCTAATAGACAGCAAAAACAAATTCTTAAAAGATAATGCTGAATGGCTGCAAGAAATATTCGAGATACCTAAATCTATCCATGACCAAGACCGTATTGGTCGGCCATTAAAATCATTCAGCCAGTCATCTGAGAAAAGAGGACAAAAACAGAACAACTATGAAAATCTGTACCCAAAAAAGTCCTGATTCACGCTACGAAGATAAATTTACATAGTTCTGGTAATATATATGCTTCACAAGTTCTTAGTGAATTAGTTAAGTCTCCAAATCGAGCCTCTAAAACTTATTCAGAATCTTTGGAAGTCAACACAACACCACTCGTTCGTCTTCAAGCGCTGTCAATGTTTGTGGAGGCCAATTTTTCCAGAAAACAATACGAAATAATACGGAATTCAAATAAAAAAGTATATTACACCTTTCTCATAAACGACCTGTAGAATGTGGCAATTAAGGTCCGAAGCTGAAAAAACCGTTAATAAGAGGAAAGACGAAACAGGAAATAGTAGACGTACCTAAAGCCGGTTTTGGTAACACGAACGACGGAAATACCGGTAAGACGATTTTTCGCAGATCCAAAAAAGGCAAGTGAAATTACTGGCATTGACTACGATCTAATTTACAGACTCAAAATAATTTAGTTCTAGCGGCCACAAAGTTGATTTAAATAAGTTTGCTCTATATCCATGGCATCTCATGACCCAAACCATGCACAAAATTATTGTGCATAGTGCAACAGTTATTGAAAAAGCATTGTTGCCCATTGGAACGTTGTCCGGAGAAGCAGCTTGACGTGTTCAATAGATTTCTGTTAAGAGCCTCCAAAATGCTCAAAACCTTTTTCAAAGGAAGCTAAGAGGTAAACAAAACTTCCCAAGGATTAAAGTGTTCATGAAACTTTAAACGCGTTTTTGGCTAAACTACGTTTTACAAACTGGGAGGACAGATTTCTCGGAGACTATTGCATGGATCCATTTAAAATTTTAACAGTAGCTTCACAATAGTGTTCTATGTGGAAGTACGTAGCCGTTTTTTGATTGGATGTAAACTTTTTTATGAACAATTTATCACTCATTTTTACGGCAAAATATCGATTAATTCCTTAAAAAGTGCACAACTTATACAAAAATTGATAAAAAAGAAAACACCTACGTACTTCCAAAGTCCATTACATTATAATTGGTTCATACATGCCGAGAAATCCACCCTTCCGTTTTAAACTAGCTGTTCTCTACGACTCAATTTTTAACGAAAATGACAATAAAAAAAATTCTTTTTGTACTTCAATAGATGCTTAATGAACCTCTCTGAGAAGAATTTCTATTCCGTTCGTCATACTCGCAAAATAAATTAATAAATATAGCTCTTTTTTTCTGCCTCTAAAGTGGTTTCACCCCTTAACGAAAGATTTTACTATTTCATCAACATCAACATTTAATTTTACAGTTTTGCAGATTAGTTAGCTCGTCGATTGCTTTTAGTTATCGGAGCCCTACAAACCACACGATCCTGCATATCTTGTTAATTTTAACTAGTTATTGGCCATCGGACACGATCGGTGATAATGGCCCATGTGCACAATGCAATAGTTTAGATCGGCGATAAGTTCTCCGTACCGCTACCGGTGGAATGACGATCCGCAATCGACTGTATAGTGGTCTAATATACGGTACGTGTAACTGCTATGAATGAGCCATTGTTCATCGCGAACGACGAAATCGATATGTCATGCGGTGCCCATAACGCCGATAAGCCCATTGAAATGTTATGCGACGTATGTTCCGATTGACTGGGAACGAATGGTTGTAATGGAGCATTCTCACTTCTCGGATGTGTTATTTATGACGACATCAAGCATACGAGGGGAGATCGGTATTCACGGTCCCTAACATAGAAGGAAAGAAATTGAAGAAATATCAAACTTTTATTTTTTCAAATAATCTCCCTGAATGATTTCTCTGCAAATCCTTTAATTCCTCTGCAAAAAAAAATCTTTCGGTTGATCTTCCAACCAGTCGTTTACGGTCGTCATCACTTCATTATCGTCGTAATATCTGGTCCCCCGAAGATATTCTTTTAATTTTGGAAATAAAAGGAAATCACTAAGGGCCGGGTCTGGTGAATATGCGGGATGTTCGAACAATTCAAAAAATTGTGGCCATAACTTTATCAGCGGATGGCAAAATATTATTTTCTTGGGTAGTGACAGTCACTGGTGGTCCAGCACCCTTCGCATCTTCACACCTTTGTCTTCCCAGTTTAAATTCTCCAGACATACTTTTCACCACTTGGTAAGAAACATCACCCTCATCTAATACACCTACGATATCCTCGTGAATTTCTTTTGGCGACAACCCTTTCTTCGCAGGTATTTTATAACTGCACGAACGTCTGATTTTTCCATTGTTAGAATTTTTCTAAATTACCAACGTAACAACAAATGATTAATGCTTTTGTCAAATTGTTTCAACGTCACTCAACGCCTGTTACGTCAGGGACGCTAAATTATGATCTCCCCCCGTACGTGGTGTTAAACGTACGAAATTAACGAAGTAATTTCCATTTAGTCGTTTCTTTTTTTTTCAAAAATAACAAATTCTCTCACCCTTGTTGTTTAATCACTTCGTTGAAAATTGGGCGCCACGCGCAATTACTAACCAAGCTGTCTTCACTGTCATCAACCCACAACCTCCTCACGAATTTAACAATTATAAAAATATTCGATCAAACTTCGTTCCAAACTTACAAAAACAAGCGCAATTCGCCACGTCACAGTCGCTCGTGCGTAAACAGGCACAAACGTCGCTTTATTGGTCGCATATTTCACATCGCGCCGAACTCGCTGCTGCAGAAATTGTGTAAATAAATCAGCGCGCAGTTTAACGCTTCGCGAATTTCGCCCGATTTTTCCGACGCCCGTTCGTTCGGCGCAACTCGATTTTTCACTTCGCAGTCGTATCGTTCCGTCGAACTACTCGATTGCGAATTAAACCGTTCGATAACTCACGCGGCGGCCGGAGACAATAAAAAATGACGGGGCGTCGTCGGAAAAACTCAATCGAAACGCGGAAGACGGGCGCGGAATTTTCTTCGCGCAAGGCGGCGAAAAAGTAATGGGAAAATTCTTGCTTTGGCGTCCCGTTGCAGCGAGCCCGCCCGCCTCGCGTGCCGGTCGTAAACGACTTTGTGATTTATATTGGAAAATAAATGTTTGCGGAATTTTAGATGAAAAATTTAATTAAATTTATTGCGCTTTGTGCCGACGCTGACATATTAGCGACAGGTAGAATAATCACGTGAATAAATCAGGCTGGATCGATTGTGTTGGGTGCGCTTTAATTTTTTTTATTAAATAAATATAATTTGATGAAGCTGGTGCATAAATTTTACTACATGCAAGTTATGTAGTTAATTTATTTATAAGTTAGACGGTGGAAACCGTGGAAACGGTAAGGATTAATTATTTACAAGTTAATTAGTACAAATCATCATTTATTAAAATTTCATCGTGGTTTTTTCACTGCGTGCGATGAAACTGATTTTAATTTTCTTTGCTGCCAAAAACGCGTTGTTGTGTTTACCCTGCCCATTTTTTAAATTCTGGAGTTTGTCTCTATCAGAGTTAATGATGCAACAGTTTATTTTTTCAAGCGATTCAATTTATTTCCTTCTATGTTAGGGACAGTAAATCACAAAAAAACAACATCAACATTCCCTGCAGCTTGAACTGTTACTAGTGATTCGCTTTAACAAATCTTTTTGAATTGTACTGTCATAATTTCAGTTTACATTATTATTTACTGAGTTTAAAATTGAGTAATTGTTGGGTTGAATTGGATCGAGTTGAGTTTGCAACATCGAATATCTTCACGGGATTTATTCATCGCGATGAAACAAATCCACTTCGTGTGGCGTACGCGACTAATTGACTGGGCTTTAAGACCCCCGCTAAGCCGCGAACAACCGGAACACAAATCAACGCAACGCGTCGAAACTTCGCAAATTATAAACCGGCTAATGGAATTATTAATGCCTGGATCGCGTCGCGTGATTATAAAATCCGCCGCGGCGTCGCTGCCGCATCAACTATTTAACGGGATTATGATTGCGTCAACAACGACATAATCCCACATCACGGCAAACTGGATGCGCCCTCAAATATTCAAAATCCGGTCGCCCCCCCGGGGGGCGCGCCGATTCATTATGGATGAGACCGCCCGACGATTTCGGTTTGTGTGCGCGCGTCGCGTTTAATTCGCAATTTAATCCGCGAATTTACTCGGCTCGGTGACGCGGCGATAAACAGGCGCGCGAATAAAAGACAATCGGGCGGCATCGACGTCGGGACGAGACACCGGAGCGTTTTATGCACCGGCGGATTTATCGCGGGATTTGCATACGAAGCGCGACTTTTTACGACCTCGTACGACGTCGTAACGGACGGATGGGCCTCATGTAGGCCATCCGATGTATGAGATGCGGATTTAGATTTCAGTTAGCCCGAAACACAATATGTACCATTGGTGCCACTTAATTAAAATTTATTTGAATTGTTGGTGAGATTGATTAAAAAAGTTAAGTTAAAAAAACTATTCTGTTCCGGAACAAGTTGAGATGATAAGCAAACTTTTTTGCTTTATCGTTGAGTTTTGCACCTTTGATCTCCTTGCAGTGAAAAATACCCGGAGCCCGTTTTATTAATTAAAATTGCAGATTGCGGAAGTTGCCATATCTTTCAAAGTACATTTTGTTAAATTTGCGCCCTAAGAACGAAGTCCAGTACCAGTTTAGGATAATAATTTTCATTGAAGTAACGCATTTTTTGATTCATTTGAATTTAAATTTCTCATCAACTATTACACGTGATCGAGGTTAACTCCAAGACGTTCAGTCGAGTTTTATTACCGATTTGGTAACAAATTCAACAAATCATAAATTAGCAGTGAAGCCGGTACTAGAACCAAAAACACACCTCAACTTAAAGAGAGATTGAATGAAAAGAATAACAGCAGAAATTTGATGGAAAGTTGGTGTGCTTTGGAGCTTGAGTTTGATAATTGTGCGCCAGCACCCCATCTTCACTGAGTTTGGTATTGCTAATCTGCATCTGTTTTCTCCTAATTAATAAGTATGGTGGGGAATAAAAACAAGGATTTTCGAATCGTTTCTCTATCTAATGATTGCAGAGCCCAGTGCAACAGGAATTAAAACGTGGAAAACGAAATAAAAATTATTTTACAAAATTGCAATTATAATTTTAATAATGTTCGTTCACGAACTAGCTGGTCTTATGGTTACTTAAAAAAAAACAAGATTTGATATTAGTGCAAAATTTATGTAAAAACATCCTCAAAAATTGGATTAATTAATTTATGAAAATATATACTGGAAGGATTATAGTGAATTATCTAGAACATGATGTAAGAAGTTATGTTATAACAACGTAGTTATAACAACGCGTCATTTTATAGTTTTAATGTAAATATGCGACACAATTTGTTTTACGTCACAGTTTCAAACAAGTTGTACTTTCTATTTTAATACTACATCAGTTGGCGTATCTTGTTTAAAATATTGTGGCCGTTGACGTGTTATTACGTAATTTTTTGTTCGAAAACTAGAAGAAAAATAGTATAAACAATTATTGGTCTACTGACCCAACCATTGAAACGCCAATTTTATTAAAATCGTGACCCAAAATAGATTCAAACAATTCAAACCCAACCCAACACAACCCTTACAATTTTCTGATAATGACTTTTCAAAATAGAACCAATAAAAGAATATTTTTTAAATAAATTTGATAAAGTTTATAAACCGAAACAAAATATTTCATTCGATGAAGCAATCATACCAGATTTATAAACAGAGGTCGAGTAAGTCTCCTCGTCTAGGATCATCCAGGATTTACGATTTACAGGACGATTAATAAATGTCGCTAATTTGTGAGAACGTTATGCGAATCTGACAGTGGGTATGCAGGGTGTTTCATTAATAATTGTCCATGGAGTAACTGGAGAATGTTTAACACAAAATATGACGATTTAACCCAAAAGACTAAGTGAATATTGTTCGTAACCGATATACATTATTTAGGTTTCATAAGAAATGTATTTAAACGGTTTGTGACACAAAATAAATTGAAATAAAACCTCTACCCAAATTTAACTGGCCATTCAATTTTTGTTGGATTGAAATCGGTCAAAAAATAAAAAAAGAAATATTTATCTCGGCGTTATCAACATTGTCGTCCATTCGAAAATTTAATTTTTTTATAAATGTTACTGAATTTTCATATTTATTAAAAAAATTATATATTTTTTAATGTAATGTAAAAAATAGTATATTATAATACAAGTGTATAAGAAAGCCTTTAAAGCACGAGGCGCAGACGGGTGCCTTTTAACGTAGGAGTGCTTTAAAGGCTCTTATACACTTTTATTATATATTTTTTATTATACCTGCACTAAAATCTGAAAATTATATAAAAAAAAATTAAATTTAAATCTGTTTTTCGACGTAACCTATGTAATCCTTGATATAGGAACATTGCTTGTTTTCATAAACTACATGCATTTATGAAGGGCACAAATAAAGGATATGACCCTAAAAAGTCTTTGGTGTTTAAAGAAGAGCAACTGCGCAAATTTTTCATTGAAGCCGCTGACGATACCTTTTTTATTTTGGAAAGTTTTTACTTGACGGTTGTCACAAAATGTTGATAGTAATATTTCGAGTTTCAAGTTGTAGCTATTTGTGAAATATTTAGGGCTTGCCAGAGGCATGAAATGTGCAACCTCCGCATGTAGATGAATTTGTTGTTACCTAGGCAACTTTAAAGCACTAGTGCTTTAAATGCCCTTTTTTGCACGCTTTTTAGTGTCAACGACCAGTCCCCCTATTACACAATATTGATAATGTTGACAATGTTTTACAGAACTTTTCAATATTTTAACCAATTACTTTCTCCTCAAATTGGTGCTGAAGACTTTTCAAACCTTTTTCATACTTTTCGCTCTTGAAAGTCAGCATCCAACGTTCTTTTCGAAGAACTACTTTGAATATTTGCTTTTTTCTCGCAAATTTGACGTCAATTAGTTTGAATAAAAATGTTACTATTTACGAACCAGCTTTGTGGCGCCCACTGAACATCCCCACCTCGGCCATGTATCTCGTCGAAATGCATGGACTGCCATAAAATTAACATTCAAGATCATAACAATCAACAAAGTTGAGCTGTTAAGGGATCTAGGGACTAACCCCAAAAACAACCCGCCCGCCGTAACACAGATATACATATTATATTCTGTTGAATGTTCTGGCCAAGCGACTGCGATGCAATTATGGAAATTCCTCGCCTGCATGTTTACGAGTTAACATTTGTGGTTTTCGAAAATGTAGGACATAACGTCCACCGAAACTTAAACACACAAACTCGCAAGTCGTAGACAGTCATCGCGAGTTACTTTAATTATAGATAAGTATCGTCATTTTGCATATACATTGCTTTGGAGCCTAACTGAAAACGTCGAGTTATTACCCACTCGCGGTTTAAATTCGATTTAATACAAATTAAATCTTAGTATGAAAAGAGACTTAGTAGGCGTAGTTAAAAATATTATTAAATATGAATGCGAGTAATAAATTCGACTCACCAATGACAATGTGTCCATCAGATGTTACATTCGCCGAGCCAGTGTAATGCCCGCTATCGACCGGAAGCACCTCCACCGTCGTGTTGTAAAACTTGTCCGATGGATGCTCGGCGTTTCCGCTGCGGAAGAAAAACCTGCGAGGAAAAAAAAGAGGGTGTGCCATTGCAACAAAATCGTTTAGAATCATAACGTACCGTTTCACAACGACAGGTTTCTTAAACTTGAAGGTGAGCTTGTCGCCCAACTGGGGCAACAAACCCCAGAAGAACGTCTCTCCCAAATACGCCCTCTTCAGCGAGTATTGTTTGTAGTATTTTATCCCGGAAATCACTTCCGCTTCGGGATTCATGTGCGGGTAGAACAGCACAACTTTCCCAAACTGCTTATCCTAAAAATAATGCGTAAATCAACGTTTCGCCTTTGGGGTCGCGATTATAAATTAAAGTTATAAAATGCATTGAGGTTCCGCAACCCCGACGCTAACGAGTCGAACGACGGAGATCCATTGTCTCCATTCTTCGCGCGGCGGATGCAACGGAACCGGAAAAAAACCGAGCCCGAGTTTTATTAAAAAGAAGCAATATGCGATATAAATTCGGAAATTGCGCGTATCCGTTTCGCCGTCTCCGGTGCCTCGTTGAATCGAAGCTACACAATAACGGAAAGCCGTTCATTTATTATTGAAAATATCGAAGTCGCCGTTGCGCGGCAAAAAAATCCAATTTCGTGCCGGGATCGAACGTAACTGCGCCGGCGAGTACGCGTTTGCTTTTCGGGGCGAGTTTAAGTTGCAATTAGGACGATTTTCCGGAAATAAAAAAGACGGGAAGTTGGGAAATAAAGCACTGTTTGTTTGGTGAAGACATGAGAGTAAATAAATTGCAGATAATGAGGCAAAATGTTTGCTCGACGAAGCTAAGTGTTTAGTAAAATAATGTGTAAGGGAAAGTAATATCAAACCCAATTAGGGCGGCAACCAATCATACACAATCATGCGATATTGAACTAACTCGTGAATCATAACGGAATGAAACTTGAGTCTGGAAAAAGATTTTTTACGTCAACGCTTTTATACCAATTTGGACAGCAACCAATCATACACAAAACTATGAGCAATGAGTAAACATTACTGATGTATGAATGAAATAAAAATGTAAAATTTAAACGAAACGAATTAAAGACAAACATTTGATTAATATGTTCGTCAATAGCGAACTCTCAAACCAATCACGTCGAAGTATGTGTCGCACTCAATTACCAAACCGATTAACGTCCGACGTCTCCTAAACGCGACAAATAGCCGCTTCGCCCGACAATGGCACTCAATTATGAACGGACGGAGCGGACGTCCCGCTGAAATATCGGTCGTACCGCGCGAATTCACGGCGATTTAATCGGCGGCCGGCAATTACCGGCGCTAATACAATTCGCGTGTTTATCGGCACGGCGGCCGTAAAACACGTTTATGGCACGTTTGAATGCAATTGCATTCCGGCGAGCGGATAGCGCGAAAAATTTACGGCCCGGGCCCCGCCTACCTTCAGCTTCTGCACTTTTCCTTTCAGCGACGAGTGCATCCCGATGTGCTGGAACAGCGACGGCCTGTAGTGGATCCACCGTTCCGCCTTCTCCGCCTTGCAGTGGTCCTGAACGCGAAAATGATGTTACACAACGAGAAAAATCGCCAGCGATGTGGCGAACGTTTCGAGGCTGATCCGCATAGTTTTCAATTCCGTAAATGTATAAAAGTTATCATTGTTATCATGAAAGCCTCGAAACGTTCACTATACAAACGCGTTTTAATTATCCAAAGCCATCTAACATGATGACACAATGTCCTTAACCTACATCGACGTGAATATCACAAACGGGCACCACATTCGACGATTTTTTTTACACGAACGTAAATGCGACGGCAATAAGACGAACAATAAGACGGAGAATTTATTATAATACACAATCGGTGACATTTTCACACAGCTTCTTAATTCGTTTTTACTTTCGCATCCGAGGGTATTATAAAAGATAAGAATAAATATTTTTTTATTTCACTTC
Organism: Geotrupes spiniger; assembly: GCA_959613385.1. NCBI lineage: Eukaryota > Metazoa > Arthropoda > Insecta > Coleoptera > Geotrupidae > Geotrupes > Geotrupes spiniger. The sequence continues at coordinate 26,304,799 of OY390739.1, forward strand.
ATTGAAAATTTTAATTTACAAATTGAGGTTATGACGAACGATACGACTGCTGGTTGTGTGCACCGGTTCTGTTAGTAAATTATATAGTGACTGCCATTATTTGAGGACACTTTAAAACACAATACAACGTCACATCCAACTGTCATAATTTGAAGACAGTTTAAAACAATACGAAGTCACACCCAACTGTCAAAATTTAAAGACACTGTAAAACACACTGTCATAATTTGAAGACAGTTTAAAACACAATACGAAGTGACCCAACCCATCCTAACTGTCATCATTTGAAGGCACCTTCAAACACAATACGAAGTGACACCCAACTGTCACAATTTGAAGACAGTTTAAAACGCAATACGAAGTGTCACCCAACTGTCATAATTTAAAGACTGTGTCAAACACAATACGAAGTGACTCAACCCAACCCAACTGTCATCATTTGAAGGCACCTTCAAACACAATACGAAGTGACATAATTTAAAGACAGCGTAAAACACAATACGAAGTGACTCCACCCCCAACAAAACTGTCATCATTTGAAGACACCTTCAAACACAATACGAAGTGACACCCAACTGTCATAATTTAAAGACAGTTTAAAACACAATACGAAGTGACATCCAACTGTCATCATTTGACGGTACTTTAAAACACAATACAACGTGACACCCGACTGTCATAATTTGAAGACAGTTTAAAACACAATACGAAGTGACACTCAACTGTCATAATTTAATAACAGTTTAAAACACAATACCAAGTGACCCAACCCAACCGTTGTAGTAATCATTACATTTATCAACATTCTCTTAGAATTAAGAGTCGAAAATTAGGTGTTTGATGGTTGAACTCAACCCAACCGAACTCAAATCAACTCAACCCTACCCGAGCCAATACATTTGTAAACCAAGACGACTTATTAAACCAGGCCATCCACAAGACTTAGTTCTCTGCATTTCAAAATAATGTTAAAAGTAGTCAAATCCCATTATACTTAATTTTTCTCATTGTCATTGCAAATAATTTTTATTGGAGCGAGTTTTTTTAAATTATAACGTGTAACCAAATCAATTATTAGAAAAAAAATCCACAACCGGAATTATCAACGAAAATATCCAATCAAGCCATTTGATCGATTGAACTTAGGTTTCTTCTCTTCTTGAACGAAGCACTTCTTCGGATCAAATCTTTTATTGATTTCAGTTAAAATTTTTGAGTTTGAGCATAACATGCGTCATCATGTGTCGAAGACAGTTTAAAATACAATACGAAGTAACCCAACCCAACCTAATTGTCATCATTTGAAGACATCAAAACGCAATACGAAGTGATAACCAGCTGTCATGATTTGAAGACGCTTTAAAACACAATACGAAGTGACGCCAAACTGTCGGCAATGGGGAAACTCGAAATTACAGCATTTTGACAATTCAGAGCCTTAATTATGAAACGTAGCATCAGCAGTAGTAAGAACTACAGATCATATGAAATCGATACAGAAAGTAGATTAGTACTTACGACTGACAGCGACTTAGTCCGTGGATTCGAGTCATCAATTCATTCTGTACCACTTCGTTTCCACTTCATTCGATATTTTGTTCAAAAATGATTCTTTTAACATTCTCAGTTCCTGAGACTTCATTCGGTTACAATATTTTTTTTGACAGATCACGAATATCGACGCTCAACCATTACAAATGAGATTGATTGAACAAAGACGTACAGGCGAATCGTTCTTCATAACCTCAATTTTTAAAATAATGTCCAAGGCAGTGAAATTTGGACGAATTAACCTAAACGCATTAAAAATCAAAGTGGCGCGAGCAATACACAAACAAGATGTTTTCAGCGACTACACAAAGTCAAATTTAAATCGATCGTCTACGCAATGGAATTAAACACAAAAGTGTAATCAAAACATCTTTGGAAAAAATAAAACATCATTTTAACCGCAGAGTTCCGACGGTCAATGAAACCAAAATCGCGACACAATAACGGACACGTAATTCATCACGAAACGGATCATTATTCATATCCTCAGAGGACCGGTTTCCATATATTTTACTTTACAGCAAAGTTTACAAACGAGTACGAAAAGCACGACGAACATAAACACAGGGACTCGACGCGACGCGAAGCAATACCGCCATTTACCCTTAAGTGCCATTAGGCGCGACTCGGTGCACGTTGAATTATCTTCCGGATTTATTTTGACACAGTCGGGCTACCTAAGTAGCGACACCCATCCTTTCCCACCGGCTCCGAACGGCGCAATTAATTAATTCGGCTAATACATGCGAAATAAAGCACACAAAGCGACACTTACGTAGTTCTTATCCCCGTTACATACTTTCGTGTAGATCAGATCGCCGAGCAACCAATCGACCGGTTTGTCGTTGTAGAACATCTGAAAGAATTGTATGAGCCATGGGAGCTCGACGCTCTTGAACATCTTCCCTGAAAAGAATTAAATAGAAAATAATTGACCAGCGGTGAAAATTGTGATAAAATTGTGATCAAATAAATTATTGTTAAAGGATCTAGTTGCTTACCGATGAATCCCAGCTGGCAGAAGTCGAGCACGAACCAGGGCTCCTTGGTCGCGATTTTGTCGATAGCGAATTTTTTCATCTCAGTGACGTAGGAACGTTTGGCGAGGATGTCGTCCTCCAGCTGGACGTAGAAAGTGCCCTTTGGTTGGCAGTATGACATCAGAAAGGCAAAATCCAAGTTTTGTTTCGATCGCCAGCGCACTCGCTCTGGCGGATCCCCCAACGTGATCCTAAGTTTGTCCATATCTGGGTAGTAGGCGGGGGAGGGGGCTAGTACTTCAATGAGGCCCGACTCCACGTAACTAGGAAATCTACGATGGCGTAATAAAGTCCTGTCATTTTCAAAACGAAATATCCAATTTTTTTAAAACGAGAACGTGTTTTACTTTTAGATGGCAACCGGCTACTGATTTTCTAAGTTTCAAGAAGCAAATTTATTGACAACGCTAATTAAACAAAATCAACTAAAAACTTAATCAATGACTAAAATTATTATATTTAAAAATTGTTGTCGAACGATTTTTCTTCATCATTTGAGTAATTATTTAATTACTTCAATAAAATCTCACCTTAACTCCACGTCCCTCGCCACCTGAAGCACATACTCCAAGTCGGTCTGAAACAATAAAAAAAAATCGTAATCGTCGGGGCAATCACTTCGTTTCGTCTTCTTCGCACGCGATGACTAGTCTTTACCGCAACAAAGCGTAACTTTCAACTTTCAGACTCAGTTAAATGACGACTCATCTCCGCGTTTTTCGTTCAACGTCCAACGCGAACGGGCGGGGGCGAAAGGGAAAAACGAGAAAGAGCGAGCGCTTGACGAGTAGACCGGCAAAAAGTGCGGATTAACCGCTGAACTACGAACCGAAAGGGGTGAGACGGAGCGAGAGATATTCGCCTTGTAAATACGTTTCCGGTCGAGGCTTTGTTTCGTACGCTGCGATGCACTCCGCCTGGCTATGCATTTCAATTTCGCGCTCGCAATTGCTGGTTACTTTTTACGAGTCGTCGTGCATTTTCGTTCTCCATTTAATCAACGGGAGTTTTCTGTTTTAGCTTCAAATTAAGGACTTTTATTGCTGGGTGCTCGATCTTTATTCTTGCAATTCACACATTAAATGCTCCAGATAAAAGTTAAAGTCGTTGCTTTCTTCAACTTCAAATCTATCGAAAACAAAATATGTTCAAGATGTATCCCAGGTAACACATTCTATGAGGCAATGACGGACGATGCGTGCACAACTCGCATAAAACGACTAAATCGACAATTTACCGTAAAAATGACTCGAACAGAAACGTGACTTTTCCTTCTGCAGCGAAGCAACATCGCAACATCAATTAAACTCGCTGCGACGGACGTCACTGCTAAATGATGGATCGCGCTTTTCCCAATCACGTCCCGTGACCTGCCACTCGCTCCGCGAAAGTCGGGATGAATCGAATCAGGAGTCGTGTCGACCGGTAAACGTAGCGCCCGATAGAGACGCAACGTCACGATATCAATTTCATTAGTTGCTTCGTCGAACGTGCGCCGGGGTTATTGGTGCAGTGGAGTCGGGGGGAACGGGAAGTGGATGGCGTTACGCGGGTAATCGAATTACGGTTAATCAAACGGGGGCGCGTTGAGATTTTCTCGTCGTTTCCGATCCGTGCGTTTTAATTGGTAATTACGTCGACATTTTCGATCGTCATTATTATTATTATTATTAATAATTTCATATTTTAGTAGCAATTTTTTTTAAATTGTTTCTGTTTCAATTGCCCAGTAAATTATTTTAACATTTCTATTAGAATTAATTAAATTTATTTCTTGCTAGCGAAACTTTACAATTTTTAAAATTTTAGACGATATTTTCAACAATTTTGACAGTTCTTTGGCAGTCTGCAAACTTTTGACAATTTTAATCAATTTTATTATTTGCGACAATTTCCAGTTTTACAATTATGAATTTTGTTGTATTTTAACGATATCTTTGACAATTCGTAAGATTTTCAACAATTTAGACAATTGAGTCAAAAATGCCGGTCAAAAAATTTCCCAAATTGCTAAAAATAACGCCAAGACTGAAAATGTCAAAATTATTAAATATTTAAAAATTCAAAACAATGTAGCATCTTGAGACGATTATATGTTTTTTTTGAAATTGTAGTTTCGTTATGAAGAATTTTCACATTGTTGATATTTTCAAAAAAATTTTTAATTGTTTTAATTTAATCAAAAAATGCCCCGAATACAACATTGTAACTTTAAAAATATTCAAAATTCCGAAAAAATAACTTCAAAAATTTTTAAATTTATAGAAATCTGTGAAAAACATGAAAATAAATGAGGGGGAAATTCCGAGAAAGTTATAATACCAAACATTTTCAAGATTTTCAAAAATTGTTAAAAATCCAAAAATCGCAACAAATGTCAAAAACATATCGCCTAAAGATATTTACAAAAATTGAGAAATTTGAGTCGAGTTGGGCTGACCAATTTAAATATATTTTTAGATGTGCGACTGTGGCACGTTAGGTTGGGTTGTGTTAGGTTGGGTTGAGTTGGGCTGGTTTTTGTTTCGGGTTGGGCACTACAGTAATCAAAAATTTTCGTCAGTCAATCCTATTTTAGAACATTATGGCGTTTAGGTGTTAGTCCACTTTGCGATTTTTTCATATATTTGTTACGATCCATTTTTTTTTTACTTCTCTTCTCATCCCTTCCCTTCGTGTGACAAGAAAAATAAATATACCAGTCGATTGCGATTTTTTTTATCTAAGACAACATAAAATCAAATTTGAAATTATTAATTTTTTTCAAACGTTTTACGTTTTACGTTAAGTTTGGGGCTTAAGTATTTCAACTGTATTGGACAATTTTAAATATTTGATACGTTTGTACAACTTTTAAAAGTTTAGATAATATTTTCAATAATTTGGATAGTTTCGATAGAATTTTGACAATCTTAGAAAATAAATTTCAAGTCGATAATAGTAACTACTTCGCCGCCGTCAGCACGAAAGACCATTGTTTTGAAATCAAATGTCACCGACTGTAACAGGCTATGACGGATCGTTTCGCCCTTTGTGGGCTCATCAGAGCACCACACATACATGCTGAAGATGCACCAAGTCATGCAAGTTTGTGTTTAAGTATTAACGCCATCTAGACATCGATACCCACACGAAGGCGAAGGACGAAGGCTGCGAAGTGGTTACAAGTCTGAACAGAACCAATTTAATCTGTTGATAAGGACTTCTGCAATTGCGTAGCAGCATGAGATATTGGCGTCTAGATTGATGCTAACAAACAAGCCTTTCGTTCATCTTGAACATTACAGGGAAAAGTTGCAATTTTTGCTAATTTTTCCCTTTTTGTATTTTAGACTTTTCACATTTTTCGAGTTCATATCAAAACGTTTCCTAATTTTTACATTTTCTTCAAATTTTCCCACTTTACTACATTTTCGATTTTTTGCACATTTTCAAATTTGAAAAATTATCATTTTTTTATTGCACATTTTTTGAAATTAAAACAAATTACAATTGTTAAAAATAGCTTTTAAAATCTTATTTCTTCAAATTTTACAAAAAAAATGATAAAAAAATTGAAAAAAATGAAGAACTTGAAAGAAATGTAAAATTTTTAAAATAATGAAATTTGCAAACAATAGAAAATTGGAAAATTGTAAAAAAATGGAAAGTTTAAACAAATTTCTGTAAAATTAGAAAAAATTTGGAAAAGTTGAATATTTGGAAAATTGGAAAACAATGACAGATTAACCAAATGTGAAATTTGAAAAAAATTTAAAAAATTAAAAATTTGAAAAAATATATAAAATTTGATAAAATCAGAAACTTGGAAAAAAATTTAAATTAAAAAAAAAAAAATTTCTGGCACGCAACAGCCATGTGGCGGTACGTAGGAGCCAAGTTATGATGCGCAGGAGACAAGTGGGGCATGCAAAAATATAACATTTGAAAAAATATTAAAATTCGAAAAAATTAGAAAAATTCATCAATTATAATAATAATTATTCTCTTATGTTTTCCATTTTTTGCACATTTTCTTTTCATTTTAACACTTAACACTTAATTAATTAAAAATTGCTAAATACGTGTGGCAAAAGATATTATGTACACCACTTACATACTGTGCAAAATAACCTTAGATCGTTGGACGCCATTGTTTGGACGTTCTTTGAACTTGTCAACATATAAGAATGTATGTCTATCTCCATTTGCCCCAATCAATTTCATCGTTACTTTTGCAACCCACTTCTTCGAACTTATTGGATTTACTCAATTTGACGATACAAACAGTGATCAATTGTGGTGCCCAACGTGCCCCCCCCCCCCACACACGTTTCCAATCGCACTCGGCCGTGGATACCGAACGATTCCGTCGGGAAAACAACAACTCGTAATTTCCTACAACACGATTATTGAAACCACCAAAGCCATCGCTAATTGCCAATTAATGCAAGAATTCTCCGATTAAATCGCAACAAAACAAACCAATTATCTAAGCGACTAATTAATCATGCGCTGAACAGATTCGATTACAGCATTCGGCCGAGCACCTGTGCGCGGATTACCGACTCACCTGGGAAATTATCGACCGCTCCACCAAGCGGATAAAACCGTCGATTCCGATTCCCAACAATCGGCGATCAGAAATGTTGACGTTTGTTCTTACACAGAAACGTAGCTGGAAGTTGCAACCATGCGCCAATTAACGGCGGTTTTAACGTATTTTTTTTTTTTTTTAATGACCTCGAACGATGATTATTTCGCGATTATGAATTATAACGTACAGTGAAAAGCAAGGACTAAATCGTGATGCAACGAATTAAAAATTACAGACTCACGATTATCATGAAATCCTTCGCGGATCAACGTTACGAAAATTATGAAATTAATTCTGTGGTAATAATTAATGCTACGAAAAATTAGTAAACAAACACAATAATTGGCGATTCAGGGTTAAAATTCGTCGACAATATACAACTGACGTGGAGAGTGGAGAGAACGTGCTCTATGCAAAAGAGAGATAACTATACACGCGACTTAGGCACAAGAATTATAATTACAATCAATTCTTAAAGACTTAAATTGCGATTGTAATATTTTATTTTTCCAAATAAAATTTTATTGGGGACTTACCTCGGCGACGTAGATCACCAAAACGACGTCGTCGGCCTCGTCGGGGGTCATCCCGTCAATCAGACTAGTCAGGGTGTCCATCAGGTAGCTTTGTTTCTCGCGACGCACGGTCGGTATACCCAGGACGATGGAGACCCCGCTTCTTCCCTTCGACATCAGATATCCCAGCCGCAGGCTTGTGGGATCGTCGAGCAAATGGGGCAGGAAGTGATACGACGACGGTAACCGCAACATGTACGGGGGATTCAGACCGTTGGCGGCGTTGGACCCAGTCATGTTCCTCAACAGCTGCTTCAGTTCGGGCTTCAGGGGCGAAGGCGCCAACGTGTTTTGCGTGCCGTTGTCCGCCGGAACGGACATCTGCTCGATGTGGTGCGACAGCTGGAGCAAATCCTCCTGTTTAGACCGGTACATCGAGTCCAGGTACTGGAGTTTGACCTGGAGCTCGGCCAGACGCTGCACCAACACTTGCTCCGATGTAACATCTGAAATTAGAAATAACAATTTATAAAATTTTTATCCAAGAAAAAAATTAAATCGCCTCGCTCCGCATTAATATTTCAGTAACGCGACGTGAAACTATGAGCATAATGAGTTGGCGCAATAATGGCCACCTTATTTGGTCCGATCGTTTTTCATTGCTATTAAGTGGTCTTTAAGGGGTCGCATCGTCCGCTCAATTAGTCCGCAAAGTGGCGCTGGCGGTTTACGGAGACGTGGTCCTTAACAACTTCGTTTAAAGTTTAAATTGAACGTCGAAGTCGCCGGTTATCGCGCATTTGGGTCAAGTTGACTGACGCACGACGCGTTATAGATATTAATGAGCTGTTGTCATCGAAATTATGAACGCTTAAGATCCATCTCAGATTGAGACTCGACCCAATCCATCTCGATTCAAACATTTTTAAAATGAGTAACGAAAATGTAACACCTTGTATCCATATAAGGTAACAGTTGTACGTATTCATGGTTTACTTATTTTAACAAAAAAAAATTACGCATTTTAGTAATAATCGATTCATATAAAGTCAAAATGCAAATGACAATTTAAGCAAAACAATAAATCAAGAGATTAAATGACATCATAAACTCACATAACCAAATAAAATCGTAAAATGGCAAAACGAAACGGGGCCACCGTTGAACAGAAATGAATTAAGTGTAGTAGTTTCAAAATTAATTACAAAGGACGTGGCCAGAAAATCAAGATATCAAACGAAGCGAACGTGGCCAGAAAATCAAGATATCAACCAATTTGTTGATGTGAATCTTAGGAAAATTCTCTTGGATTCAATCAATGAAGCTACAAACCCAACCTATAACAGGCATGGTCTCATGCAAAACCTTGCAACTTTATTGGAATATAGAGCACCCTATCCAAACCCAACTTAAATCACTTCACGATACCACTTTGCAATTAATAAGCCCCAAAATTTGTCTCAATTGCATAGAAAAATCATATAAACTGTCAAGTCAATTAACAATCTATAAACTGTTTTGGAATGGACTTTTACTCAATCTATTACAAATCACGTTGTGATGCAGATTTATTTTCCAATCGAGTTGGATTGGGTTCAGTTAAATCCTAATGACTGTCTTGAACTTAACATCTTAACAAATTTAAGCCAATTTATATTAGGATATGAATTTGTTTGTCCTGGTTGGAAAATCATGTCACAGAAAATCCTGGAAATTGTAATGGCTTCAATTAAGAAATTGTATAAATCGAAATCATCCAACCTGAATCACCTTAAGATGCGAATATAATTGTCATTCAATATGTAATAGGAAAATCGTAGAACCTGGCTAAAAAATATTTTACAGACAACGTGGATACTTCCATGAACTGTTTGGAAATATAAACCCAATCCAACTTACACCATGTGATGATAGATAAAAACTACAATCTGATTGCGAAAATCGATTAGAGAAAATTGAAAATCAGACATACACTTGGGTTTAATTAACGAAGCTATAAATCCGACCCATTCCAACCTAAATTACATTGGATTTGCATACAACCTGTAGCAGGAAACGGCTCAAAAAAAAAAACATTTTCTCGAGATGATGGAAATACTAAAACCTGTCTTGGGGTAGAATAGAACTTAAATCACTTCACGATAGTTACAACCGGTAAACCCTAGAACCTGGTTGAATTACTTAAAAAATCCTAGAAATTGCCAATTCAATTAAAAAATCTATAAACTGTCTTGAAATAGAAAACGTGAACTCAGTTCAATATAAAATAAAGCACGGATTCTAGAAGTTGGGTTGGGTTCAATTACATCATATCGACTGTCTTTGAAATAATCATCATCTCAACGTAACAAACTGGAAAATCGATAACAAATCACTGAAAATCCTGGAAACTGTTATGAGTTTAATTTAAAAATTACATAAACCCAAACCAATCGAACGTGAATCACCTTACGACGCGAACATAATTAGCATTCAACCTGTGACTAGAAAAGTCAACTTAAAGTATGCAATGTATAATAAAAATATATTTACTGTATTGGGTACAGTTTAAAAAATCCATAAACTGTTTCGAAATATAGAACATCAACCCAACCAAAACCTATACAAGTCAGGAATTATTTTGAACTATAAACCCAATTCAAGTTATAGTATACAATGTACAACTATATTTACTGTATTAGAGAACATCAATCCAACCGAATCATATACAAGCCATGAATTGTTTTGAACTATAAACCCAATCCAACTTACAGTATACAATGTAACAATATATTTACTGAATTTTGGGTATAGTTTAAAAAATCTATAAACTAACTCGAAGTGAAGAATGATTTAATTTGCAATCAAACTCTAGAAAGTATTTTTTTACAGTTAAAAATAATAAAGCGAAGCAGGTTTCAATTACAAAATTCTAGTTTTGAACCCACTTGAATCAAGTTGGTACGCTTGTTTTTTGTTTGTGGTGAACTAGACATATAGTTTACACATGATTATGACAGCAAGAACTACTACTACGTGCTTTCTCCCACTACAGCTGTTAAATTTGATTGATGTACACACTGAAAACAACGACCTATATCCGGTGCATATAATAGACACGAATGATTTATGACTGTCACATTTAATTATCCATTTCTAAGAAAATTAACTATTGGTTTTTTAATCTTGATTATTTATGTGATTCGGTTTCTTCAGCGTTTAAGTTTCATTTAATTAATTCGATAGTTTATTTGGACTCACAGTTGCGGAGCAGTGGCGTACGGATGTAAAAAATAAAATAAGTTATCAAAGCGACCCAACGAACCGAACCTCCCAACCCTTTCCCCACGCACTCTGATGCAAATCGCGCGTGAATCTGCACGTAAATTGGAAAATAATTTGCATCACAAACGACGCCCCGGCCGGTGAATGCGGCGACGGCGTCCGAAATTGCCACCGGCGGGCCATTAATCGGGAGTTAATTCGATGTGATTGCGAATCGGATCGATTGGCGTCGTTTCGATGACGACGCAAAGTCGTCCACGACGTGTCCGGTGTCGTAAAACTCGCAAAACTGATATCAACGGCCTCGGTTGTAAACGGCGTTGAAATGTTTTATCTATGACATGCAATGGAAATGCGAAATAAAACAGAAATTTAGAATAATAAATAGCTTTAAACGTTAAGATTTTTTAACTTTTATGAGTTTTCGTTCGCTATTTATCATGGGTTAAAAATTGCAAATGTTTGAAAATTTAGTTTGTCAAAAAAAATTAACCCTTGGGTGCGATCACCAAACCTATCCAAGAAAAATGAAATGAAAATGTTATGGTTTAGGTCTACAAAAGGGCGAGTTGGAGAAATCAAAATTAATTTAAAATAAAAAAGAAATTTTTCGATGCCAATAGTGTCGATGAAATAGGAAAAATATGAACGAATATTTGAAAAGTTTTATCGGCGGAGATAATGATCGCAATTAAAAAAAATGTACATAAAATTTCCTTCGTGTACTCCACGATATGTGGAAATTATGTAGTTAATGGTTATATGGTATAAATCAAAGACTTTGTCAATTATATTTCTATTTGTCCCTGATTGCTCTTTAATTTCAAATCCTCAAAGCTTCACAACAAAACTTTCGCACACAACTGTACATTAATTTATTTCTTCGCACGTTTCCACTTCTCCCACTTCGCCTTCATTGCATTCAATATTTACTACGACGAATTAAACCAACATTTCACGTTTTTCTTGCAAATTGCCTTTTTCTCCAACAATAGACGCGGTCGCCGTCGACCTTAATAGAGATTTATCGTCAAAGGTGACACATATTCGGCGTGGGATTTGTCGGCGTCATTAACCAACTGCGACTCCGTTAGAGGTCTTTTGTTGGCGGGTCGCGAATTTCGCCGCACAAAGACGATAATTGAGCCGGGGCGCCCGGTAATTTTATTTCGCGCGGTTTTAATGGCTCGAAAGTTTCGAAAGTTCGATAATAGATTTCAATTAGGGCGCCCCGCGCGTCAATTTCGCGTGTTTCGATAACAACTCCGACGTACGTAGTTCGATGCGAAGCCCCCGGTGGATGACGAGATTGGTTCTTTAGGTGCGTCGTCGGGGCTTCCGCCCACTTCGAATTGGATTCGAAGTCGAAGTTGATTCGGTTTTGTGAAGCGGAGCGTTTTTTTTTATTATTATTTATTTGGACCGTGAACTATTGATGCGATGAGAAATGTACGGGACGTCGAAGATAATTGATGGGATTTTAAATCGGGTTAATGTGGCGTGTAATTGACGAAAATCGTTGTTGTGCTTCGGGAAATAATCATCGAATCAATCTCACCAAGAAAAAAAAATCGTCAGCGTTGACATTTTATGAGTAACGTACAACTACGTGGTTTCATCGAACGAAAAGACAAAACGTGGCAAAGACCGTCGTAACCAAAAACTAACCCAGGAGCTAAAAATGTTAAACATACGAACGTCACGACGTGAGGTCGCTTCTTACACAAACTCGGCTTCCTGGATACCGATTCGCTTCGCGAAAATACGTCCACAAATCTGCCAACCGACGCCGTAATAATCCACATTTTCGCGATAGGAAACTTTTACGTTTCGCCGAAACGCCCCAGCTCCAGGACGCGGTGCATCGACGCCCACTCTCCGTGATTTATTGAAAGCCACGTTTCGGTCGTAAAAATATGAGGGCCGGACCGCTCGCGAAGTCACGTCTTCGAAGGCCGGGGTCATCCGGACGCCCCCGGAATCGCGATTACGACGTGTTACGGACGATTTGACAGGCGCCAATTTGAATCGCCATTTATCGGAATAAGCGACGAGTTACTAACAGGGAATTTAATGAAATACGCACCAAATAGTTTACGTTTGAAGTTATAACATTATGCAGGGATGAATCACAATAAATAAACTGGTTCACATTTAACGCAAAGAAAAAGGTATTAAAATTATTTTTTTTATGTAATAGTTATTAAGTAGTTTAAATATAAATTGTTTCGAATGTTCTTATTCTTCAGAAGTTCATGGTTTGTGTGAAGAATTTGAAAATTTTAAAAGCTGCGCAAGAAGCGATTTCAAATTTGCTTTCAACAAAATCGCGAGAAAAATATTTAAAATGTTACGAACTGTTTTGTTAGTGGAGAGTACGAAAAAAAGTGTTAATGAGAATATTATGTTAGCATAAAAAAGGTAATATTTTCATAATATTTAAAATAAAAAAAGGTGTAGACATCTCGAAATACCAACAACTAATTGCATTCTTAAAAAAACAAAATGAAAGGTACGAACCAAAAAGTCTAAAGTTCCCCAATGAAGTTCTTATTTATGAAAGTGGTCATGATCTTTGCTTTAAACGGTGCATTCAGAAGCGAAGAATTATGCTAATTACAAGTTGACAATATTGAAGAAGCTGAATCGGTTGTAGTTGTGACATTACGTAATACAAAAACAAGAAAAAACAACTTTGGTGGAGTTGGATCTAAATATTACCATTCGTGAGTTTTAGAAGACATAACTGATAGCAATATAGTTCTAGTTGATCTGGATGGTCCTTAGAAATTTGTGAGGCTTTTCTGCTAGTGCTGTTTCTAATTAAGTTGAACACATTGAGTAAACCCAGCAGCATCGTAAATATCACATTCGATGACCATACGTTTCTGTTAACAATTTTATTAATCAATACTTTTATAATTTATTTCAAATAGAAATTAACTTTAATTCTTATACACATTTATATATTTATGGGTTGAGTTGGGTTGGGTTTAAATTAAAATCACTAATAAATTTTTGATAGTTTCATAGACAACTATTTTAATTAGTTATAATAATCATTTTTAATATATATATCTAATTGCACTGAAATATAATATCAAAGTTCATCGCCCATACCCCAAATAGCTTCGATGAATTTTTCACCCTTGTCCCATCAAAAAAAAAATTCTGTGCAATATCCTATTTAAAATTTCCAAATTATTATTCAAAAATTTCAAGGTTTATATCGACCATTAAATCTGTGAATAACAAGAACTAAATCGTACTCATCGATGATTTTTTTTCTCACCTAATCTCATGGGATCAAAAATTAACAGCGATCGGCTATAAATAGTTAATCCGTTTTATATAATAGTTCAATTTGAAACCCAACCCAACTTTAAAGTAAAAACTAAATCAAAACGAATATGATTAAAACAAAGGTAATAAAAAAGAAATGTGGAAAAGGAAGTAAATTAATAATAATCCAATATAAGCAGCAAACGTGCAAAATTTTGTTGATGGTGAAAATATGCTAATATGAGTTCGTAAAGTTGACTCAAAGCTTAAAGCGACCTTGAATGCAAGACTGGATTTTATTCTAATTTTCTGCGGCAACAAATTTATGAAATTAAATAAAAAAATCAGAATGAATATAACAAAATTAAAATCAAAATATTCGCAACCCAACCGAACTGAACTCAACCCGACCCAACACCTCCACATGTTTGTTATTTGTTGAGGAATAAATTATAATATAAATTTGCTACCGCCACCTAGATGTGAATACCCGCACATGCGTGGTGATCTGATGAGCTCAAATATAGCGCGAAACGCCGCCATCGACGTTCTCTTAAATTTATTTTCAGGAACTATGGTAATAATATCGTAAATTCCATCGTTACGTATTGTGATGGTTGGAAGAAATACGAAAACTTCGATAATGGCAAAAATGTAATAAATTTGAAAATGTTATTCACTATTTTTATTTTAAAATCAATTCAAAATATTTTATAAAATTGCAAATACGTTTTCAAAAAATGCAAAATGGTAATAAAATCAAACACAAAACAACGTCCAATAATTAAAAAAATTTAAAAAATGCACCAATCGTAAATTGGTGAAAAACAAAATTTCGAAAAAACAACTACGAATGAAATGGAAAACTGTTAAAAATAAAAAAAAAAAATCATGAACTAGCTGAAATTATCAAAATTTGTTGTAAAATCCCATCGAATAAAATATGGACAAGTTGAGGGCCTAATAAGAAAAGATTTTCTTGAAGTCGAATAAATATAATGAAACTGTTGAAATTTTGCAAGAATTCAGCGACCCATCTCATAAATCGAAATCACAGTGCAACACGTAATAGACTAGATTTTTATTTAGTTGTTTTAACGCGGCTGGGTTACGACCGTTAAATTAGGTTATTTGAAAGCCATTAAGAGGGCAGTATTTCCCATTTACAAGGACTTGGAGGATGGAGTTCGACATCATCGGCTGAAGGATACATAGGAGACAGCATCGCAAGAAAAATTGAAACGTCAAAAATTTTTTTAGTAATCTGAATCAGCAAAACTTTCAACCACTACTGCATCAACAGTCTTCGTTGACTTCAAGCAACAAGAACAACAGTGAACGATTGTCCCTCCATATCTAAAGCAAGTCGAATATCTTTTCACGATTTGACAAACTGCAATTTTTATATAAATGACAGTAACGCAAAGCGTTTGATGCCACCAAGTTAATAGAGAAATTGTCAAAACTGGGTATACAACAAAACAAAGAATTAAAACTAATAGAAACTTATTTAACGAATCGAAAACAAAAAACGAGAATAGGCGAGATCGAACGTGACTTTCCACAAGCACCAGAATATGGCATACCGCGAGGAGTAAACCTACCCACGATTCTACAGGATGTTAAAAAATAAGTGTCACACACTTTAAGGGCTGATATGGGCCAAAATATGCCGAAAAGTCTTAATGAACATGGGTCCACAAATGGACGGTTTTGGAGATTTTTTTTTATTTCCACAAGACACACACGTGGGCCGATGAAAATCCCCATGCTATTATGGAATCCAGACATCGGGTACTACGTTTTTCATTGAACATTTGGGTGGGTATTTTGGGTGACAGATTACTAGACCCGGTTGTTTTACAAAACCGATTGACAGGCACTGCTTATCTGAACTATCTGCAGAACACGGGGTATTTTTTTAGACGATATTCCTTTGAACCAAAGGCACCAAATGTGGCTCCATTTGTTGTCCTTCCAGATTGTTAATGTTATTGACGAAGATGGAATTTTTCATGTACGGCCACACAAAAAAAGTCACAAATATTCAAATCACAAGACCGTATAGGAAAAGGTTGGTCACTATTGCGACTAATAATTCGATCGCAAAAAAATTCTAGCCAATATCCAATTGTTGCGTTGGTGGTGTGTGGCGGCCTTGCCCCGTCCTGCTGAAAATATGTGTGCAATTCGTAGTCATCCAATTGGTTGATGAAAGGTTGAAGGATTTCTAAGATTTCCATCGAAAAATATTACACCAATCAATCTTCTGCGGGAAATGGCGACCCAGACTCTGACCTTCTGAGGATGTAACGGCTTCTCCACCTAGTAATAGGGATTTTCTGCAGACCACCAACTCGTGTTCTGGGAATTGATATAACCTGAGAGGTGGAAATATGCTCCATCCGAAAAGAAAATCTTGTCCATAGCTTCATCATTATTGGGGTTTTCAAGAAACCGTTGACAAAATTGAACTCTTCTTTCAAAATCTACAAGCAAGAGATCGTGGTATAATTGGATTTCATAAGAATGTAATCCTATATTTTTATGAGGATGCAGTGCAAGTACCCGGTGACAAATTGGCTTGTTGGGCAATGTTTTAGGTGAACCTTCGATAATCTGTTGGACTGCGTCTATATTTTCCGGAGGCCTCTTTGTTGGACGGCCACTTCCTGGTTTTCAGACTCTCTGAACGTTGACAAGGAATTCATCAAAACACTGTAGAAATCACTATGACCAAGAACTAGAGCTGGGTATTCTCTCAGGAATGGAATAATGCCAAACACCACTAACTTTTTGCTCTGTCGAAAATAGCATTGCAATAATTTTGCTTTCTGCTCTGTTGTGATAACCATTTTTAATTAATAAAGAAGTTTTCACTTTTGACGTCTTGTTAAAATTAAATGAATTAAATTGACATTTTGGTTGTGGCTAAAGTACACCAATTGAATTTCAAGGCGCTCCTAAATTAAGATTTTTCTTGATCGGACGTAATTATGTGTTGGAGTGTAAAAAAATTACACCTGCAATGCTCGCGCAAATATATTAATTCCCCGCTCCGGGCGAAAATCGCATTTCGCAACGGTCACCTCACCGACGTTCTCGTATAACGTTACCGAACGCGGCAACAAACAAAGCCGCCCAACGACCGTGTCGGATTCAGACACACCAGGAAATATCTACGTATCAATTTGGCCGCTCAACTGTACACGTTATTACCAATTTTTTCGTTTCGCTTATCACGCCACGCGGACCCGATCGCAAAAAGCAATAAGTCAACCGGAATGCACACGCGACGCGAAAGCACGGCGCGCCGGCCGCTCGGGGTACTAATGGCGCAATTATCCCGGAGATGCTAAAACGGCGATAGCGTTTATGCAATTCGCGGCCCGCCATCTCGCGCCGGACGCAATCGCGAACAATGAAATTGTTCTTACGGTTGTTGCGGGAAACCTCGACCTTCGGTCTTAAAATAAGTTTTTATGCGGGAAAGGCGACGCGACGCGCTGAATAACCAATGGGATTTCTCGGAATGCTTCGATTTTGCTTCCTGTCTGGTGACACCCGATACGTCGGACGAGTCGAATTCTAAAGCGATTGGCTTCCTTCGTCGACGTTTCCATCCGAATTAACTATTTAGATTTTATTGAGTTTCGGAGACGTTGATATTCGCGATGTGGGGAACTTCTTTCTGATTGCTGCTTACGAGGGGAGATCAATATTTACAAAATGCAATGCTCTAGAACGTTTCTGATCAAGTGTCAACATTCGTGGGACCCAACGTGCAGGCAATTTTTTCAACCCCAAAATATTTGTTAAAATATTTTCTACAGTACCACAAAAAAAAAATCGTAATTTCAGGTATCCAGGGAATTATCAGTCGTCTATCTGTCATTACCATATCGTGTATACGATTAACATTTTCTTGGGTAGTGACGTTCAGCATGTTCACATGTTTGTCTTCCCAGTTTAAATTCTCGAGACATATTTTTCACCACTTGGTAAGAAACAGCACCCTCACGTAATACACCTACCATGCATTCCTTTTGACGACAACCCTTTAAAAACGAAACTTTTTACCTCAGCCGATACTGATGACAAATTTTTGATCTTTACGAATTTATTGCAGCAGTAAAATTTTGTTACACGTAATAATTTGCCATTTACATTTGACATTTCTTAATCCCTTCGATAATCCACTACTCACATAGTACACGCAGTTTATTCCCTCAAAGCTTTCTAATTAAATTTATATGATTAATTGCGTCCGTTTCCTTGTCGAATTAACTTCATAACGATTAAAATATTTCCCAACGCGTCACTTGGTGTCGAATTATATGGTCATGACGCTCAATAATAAAACAAATTTTACACAATTTTTCATAATTTTATCTTTAGTTTTAATCACTTTGGAAAACGTTTAGTTTTTTTATCCCCAAAACTTTCCAATATCTAAAGAAATTCATAGAAATCCAATCGTCGAGATTTGCGAATCGCGAAACTTTTAACCATTTATTACTCCATCGGGTTGGATTTTATGACCCGGCGATTGGGGCCATTTACGTACGGCGCGTCTCGCGCTATCGAAGCCATACACACGACCGACTTACACAAAACGGTGCATACAAAGATACGTCGTCCGAGATGATATCGACGGTCTCGGGTTCAAATGTCGCGAGGTTAACCTTTCGGTCTTATCGGTGTTCGTACGCTACCTGCGTCGTTTGACCCACATGAGATGCGCGACGCTGTTAATTTGTCGTTCGCAACGGAACGGCGTAAATTTCCCATTTGACAAACGACTCAATAAAGAAGAGTTGAGAAATTTAATTGTGGATCGAAATTATTCTAAATGTGAACTCTGACGAATTATTAAATTATTATACATTTAATGGACCGTTTCAGCGTCGCCGAGTTATGAATTTTTTTTTTTTTGATACTTTCTCGATAAGTAATGACGTGACATTTCTGGGACGATTTTAATACCAGAGCATTATGATTTATTTTAATTACAAGTTTCATATTTTCTTCAAACTAAATCCAAAGGTGACATCATTATCGCGGTAATAGTTTAAATACAAACTTTCGAAACACAGCAAATAACCAAGTCGTTTATTTACGACGTTACGACAATCGATTCGAAGCAAACATCTACTTCCTGTTGATCGACGACTTTCACTGAAATGTTAATTCCGAACTGTTTTTACAGTTTACAGTCGATATACGACGTCGACGACATAATCGATAATACAATATGAAGAGCAAATCGGTGGCAATATTTCTTTAAGCAAACATCCGTTTCCTGTGTGCGACGCGACGCCTTATCATAGATTAGGATCCAACGGTAATCCATTAGCATAACAGATATAAATTTAATATAATTTTTACGTTTTCAATAATTCAACCGAAAAGTGTTGACTACGAAATTTGAATTGAATAAATCATAACTTAATTTTTTTTAATTCAGTCACGAAAATCGATACTCAAACAAATTAAAGGACTCTCCCCAAGCAAAACATGATGAGCACCCACTCTGGGAATATCGCTAAAGGGGTATACAAATGGATGCCTGGCTTGGTTTGGCTTGGCTTCGCCGATAACTGAACACAGACGCACTTGACCCACTTCCGAATCGAACCCAACTTGACGTCGCATCCAATGCGACGTAAAATACGACCATATTGCTTCGAAAAAGTCCGCGGAACGTTCCTTCGAAAATAAACGCGCCCGATGCGCTTCGTGTTGATTTTCGTCGCCGGCTGACGTCAAAGGAAAAAGGCAGCGCGACTGCAGCGAGGCGTCCGTCCGTGCGGGTTTTATAAAGTGAATTTTTCGGATACGTTTTTCCGGAGAATTCCGGGACGCTGAACCGAACGAACCGTGCGCTGGCGGCGCGGCAGCGTCGTAAATTTCCGGGCGTTCCGTTTCGCCAGAGTAACTTCAGGTTCGCTCTATAATGCGAGTTCAATTTCGCGGAAGAGGCGCGCGTGGACCGAGGCACGTGCGCGTCGATGACGAACAGTTTAGAACGGCGATGGTGGCTTGTTACTGTTCTAAATGGAAATGGCCGGGGAAGGTTAAAGTAAGTGATGGAAAAATATAAGTTTTAGATTCAAGGTTTGCTTATATATGCTCTATCATGTTTAAGTGCTTTCCAATTCATATTTGCCTGGTCGTGTAATGGGGTTGTTTATGAAAAGTTTATAACGAAACTATTATATTTTAGATTTTATATTACGTCCATTTTATATGCAATTGTATGCATCGTATTCAATGATAAATTTCATAATGTTAGTGCTAACATTTTTTTGCTCCTTTAATTTATGTTCATTGCTTTAGGTTTTTGTTTGTTTTAATTAATTCAAATTTGTGTAATTGTTCTGCTCGTTGTACTCATTAATTCAAATAGGTTTGTTACTTGCACGTTAATTGTATTTTCATTTTCAGTTTAGCTTTTTCTTTTTCTTATTACCATTGCTTTAATGCAATTCGAATTGCATTAAAGCAATTAAAATGGAGACTTAATATTTACAAATTTACACCAATTTCATGTAAATTTGTAAATATTAACTTTTCATTTTAATTAAATTGATTTATTATCGTACTTGCAAACTAATTTGAATTGCCTATTTTGAATCAGTGTCATATATTGTATTAAAAATGGAAGTTATCCTAAACCAAATCAACCCAACTTAACCCAGCCCAACCCAACCCAACCCAACACAAACTATTTTAACATCAAATCGACAGAACAACGGATTTTGGATAAAACTTAAACCCAACCCAAACGTAAACCCAGATCATCGTCCATTTGATTATCAAATTTATCATCAAATTAAATAATAATTATGTCGACACCCTAGTCTTTTAAACAACAAGCAAATCCAATAAGATTATTTTAATTTGGGTTTGGGTTGGTTTGTGTTTAAAAAATCTTATTGGATTTACTTGTTGTTTCAAAGACTAGGGTGTCGACATAATTATTATTTAATTCGATGATTAGTTTGGTAATCAACTGGACGATGCTCTGGGTTTACGTTTGGTTTGGGTTTAAGTTTTATCCAAAATCCGTTGTTGTGTTTGATGTTACAATGGTTTACTTGGGCCGGAAATTTTGCCAAAATCTCGATCTGAATTATTAAATAAAAACAATTTTATTTTGTTTCAAGGTTTAGTTAAAACATTTTAACGACCATAGATTTCAAGGTAATAAATTTCCATGATTTTTTTCTACGTGCATTGCAATATTTATTTTATCAATTGGAGACAATTTTAATTGTCAGGCTATTAAAAAAAAACGGTTTTATAAAAACACGAAACCATGTTTTGTTTTTCAAGGTTCAAGGTTTTCAAGTCGTTGGAACTGTAACCTGCGTTGGGTTTAGGCTACCGCTGGTGTTCACAATCAAAACAACTGTGGTTTGGGTTGGGGTTAATGGAATTGGGTTTGCAATCACAAACACACATTGCGATTTAGAGTTCAACCCGTTTAGTGTCCAAATTATTGACTTGTTAAACTCGCAGCCCAAACCCAACAAAAATAATATGTTAGGTTCAGGTTTTGTTTGAATCACTACGTTGTTAACGTATTTATTATTTTGTTGATGACGAAAGCGACCATGTTTTGGGCGTGGAATTAGGGTTGGGTTGGGTTGCATTAGCATTTGGAAGTTGGTCTGGGTTGGGTTTAAACACAAAATTAGCATTTGTTTAGATCTCAATTATAACAGAGAAACAATTATAGTTCCTATATACGTAGTAATAAATTTGCAACGATTTCACTTGCCTTGGGTTTAAGCTATCGCTTGTGTTCACAATCAACGCAATTTTAATCTGGGTTGGATTGGGTTGGGTTGGATTGGATTGGATTGGATTGGATTGGGTTGGGTTGGGTTGGGTTGGGTTGGGTTTAAAATCACAAGGAGTAGAGTAAATGTCATGTAGTCGAAATGCTAATCAAAATTAGCAACAAATGATTTCGCTCGTATTGGGACAGTCTAGAGGGGTTTGGATTGGGTTGGGGGAAGGTGGATACTTGTCCAGATTCCATTTAGGTGTTACGTTACTTCAGTTTGCTCAACAAAGTTTTTCTGCGTTTTTTTTTTATTTTACTCCAGCTATTTAATTAATTCTAAAAATATTTAAAATCTCGTTTTCATGTCGAAAACATATTTGTTATTAACACATGTAAACGCACGTTATTTGCAAATTGCGAACGGTACAATATTCGTGTTTTTCAGTTCAATTATTTTGAATTGCATTTTCATTTCATATGAGAACACTTGGTGCAAAATTTGTAAGCAATAATTCATGTACCTAAACTAAATGATGTCAAAATGTGAAATATTCACATTTTACGTATTCTCTACTAAACTACATAGTGCTTACAAAAAAAAAAACAATTTTATAGTTAAATAATTTTTACCCTCCCCTGAAAATTTTATAAAAATGGAGCCACCACCTTTTTGCACTGCTTAAAGATCAAGTGAATTTTTTAAATACCCAACAATAAAATTGACGATTTAGCTATATTTCGCGTAATCGGACCATTAAAATTATAATTCGAGGGCGGTCCTGTAATCACACATATGCACGTAAGACCATAAATCAATAATCTTATTGTATAAACCGGATGACTTTGACAAAATTCAATGGTGTACACGAACCATAACCACAAGCACGACACAGCTCGTTCTAGAGAACGCCACAGACACTGCATAAGTTTCAAGTTCGTGAATCACTTACCGATCGACTTATCATCGAACGACTTATTATCGACAGACTTGCCATCGACCGAATCCTTTTTAAAAATTGTAAATCGTGCTGAAATCATAAAAAAGATTTAAAATTGTAACTCTACTCATATCCTGGACGTGTCAATGTCATTAGTCTCACTCTCTACACCTACTAGATATTTCAAATGACACCTTTTCTCTGGCCTCGATGTCATTAAAAGATGTAGCCAATTATGGCCAATAATAAAATCGTTAATTAGGTAATAAAATATTAATATTTATCGTAAATAATAAATAATGAAAAACGTGTACCTCATCAAACAATGGCATATAAGTCCTAGCCTGTTACAATGCAACGCGAATTACCTACAAATATTTATGTGGCGCACAACTGGCAATTATATACGTTGTCGTTTGTAGCATGAAACATAAATTGAACAAATTGCAACGTCTGATTAGCATATGTGAGAGCTTCGTACATTTATGCATAATGCGTGGAATATGGGAATAGCGAAGTGTCGTTGCGCTCTGTTGAAATTGCGTTTAATATTAATAAATTGAAAGTAATAAGTTATATAAGAACGGGCATGAGTAACAATTTGCGTGGAGGGTTTTTACGGTTAGTAACATCGCAACCCACAAATTGGTAAATGGGAGTGTATGGGAATTGTATTTTAGGAACGGAATTTTCATGATACGATTTTTCGCAACCAAAACGCCCAAAAGTTGACAATTAAAAACGAGCAATAATAAAAATTATAAATACTAAAATAAAAAGAAATTAGAATCTTGAAATAACCTGATGAAGATGTCCATCTGGAAACCAAACCCAACCAAACTTACTCGCCCAATGACGCAACATCCTGCCGCACCAAACACACCGGTTACATCAATTAGTTGCAAATCGTTTAATTTTAATTATACATAGAAGTAAGTTACATTCGAACATTGCCCAATGTACCGAGTCGAAATTATTACCGCTCTGCGTCGCTTTTTCGTTGCGGGCCGCTTCTGCCGAAATGCTTTGCAGTTAACGGCAATTAATTGCAATTTATAATAAAACGGTGCGCAATTGCGGCGCTCGCTCGGCTAATTAGCGTTAGTGTGCGCATTAGCAATTATGACGTTTGCGACGCGCAAATTTATCCATCGGAAACGCGCCGTAATTGGTAATTGCGCGATTGCATAACATTTTGCGGTTGACACGAGGCACGCACGTAAAAATTAAGCAAGTCGCGCGCCGCGACTCGGAACGCAATGGGCGTGTTGGTGCAATTAAAGACACCAATAACGGGTAATTAATTGAATAAGCCGTTTCGAGATCGAGGTAAAAATGTCGTGGTTGGGAAAGGCATTTCGAACGTAGGCTGTGGTTAATTGCCGAAATTTTAAAGCACTGCAAAATTTTTAATTTTTTTTAAATTATTACAGCTTTGCATTTCTTTCTTTTTATAATTGGTTTGGGTTGTGTGCAATTTGTGTTTTGCAGTCGCACACAGAACCGATTTGTGGTGCATCGCACCTAATTCACTTCTCCCAAACATTGGGATTAAATCAAGAATGAAGTCGGAAACGAAAACGCAGCCGGCCGCTTAATAAACCTCATCTGCACGACAACGTCGCCCAATTAAAAACAATTTCGACGAACCCAACCCACCTCCCCACCCCACTCGCGGTTAATTTGCAATCTCTTGTCGAAAACTTCAGCGCACTGTATCCACAATTGAATCGACTTTTGCAATTGCCGCATTTCAAGAAGAAGCGGAGAAACTCGAACCGCTCGTCCGAGTGGTGGCATTTTCCCAATTAAGGGCACGCGCGCAAAAACCGCGGAACTCGGCTCAAAGTTTTAATTGGCGGCGTGGAATGTCGCTGGCGAGACGACGCGATCCCGCAGCGTTCGACCGAGACGACTTAAGCGAGCGGATTTCGGCCGGAATTACAAGTACTCGGTGTCGGACTCCTCCGCGTCGAGCGTCGCCAATCAAACGGTGAATCGGCGTCGAAAATTCGCCAGGTGGGACGACACGTCGGCGATTATAAGCCAAGTGTTTGCGGAGTTATCCAACAACGGTTAATCCATACTTAGTTTTTTATCTGGGCATTTTTAATGCCGATGGCCTCGATGTACCGATACGATTTCTGCGATGTGCAATACATTTTACGGTTGGAAGAAGATTACCAGATAAGATCTCGTTTTAATTGTAATTGATGTGTGGAATTAGTCTGATAAATGGGTTTAATTTGTGATAATAGCGTTAGAATAAAAATTATATGAAGAAATAAATCGTTTTTGCGTTATGTAGCATGGAGTGATTTATTTAATATCGTTCGTCATTAAAAGCAACGCCCCTTCGCTAAACATGATGTCGCAATTAACGTAATTACTGATAAAAAAAATTAATAATAGCAATGATTTAATGAAATTAAAACAATTACTGTTATAGCATAATTAAAAAGTTCAATTGAACGACAAGGATACTTAATACAGAAGACGTTGAGAAGTTACAGACATTGTTAAAATTATTCGAAAAGCTTTTAGGAAACAATTAAAAAATACTTTAGATACTTTAGCTCTGTGCAATTGTAAGCTTTCAGCATAAAATTGCTGATCTTTCAAAACTCACAGTACATAGAAGACGTGAACACCCGAATTATTGATCGTAGAAAAAGAGTTTATGTTATAATGTTAGAAAATCTATTAAAATTTTTCTGGCGTTGAGTAATAGCCACTGATTAAACTCATTTGCTTTCAAGTCCGTCAATATTTAAGATTCTGAAAAACTTGAAAATTGTCATCTTAGAATATATGAAACAAATCAAAATTTTCTCGAATAAGGAATCCTGGAAAATAATTTTCGAAAACAATGAAAAAGCGAAAATGTGCAAATGTTTAATTATAGAAAAAAAAAGTTATCTTTATCAAAATGTTTCAAAATTTTCCCGAATCAAAGAAACAAAATATATGACAAATGTAGACTCATTTATCTAAAGTATCTATAATGGTGATTTGATTATCTAAGATTTATTTGGTAAATGTGCAAAAACTGGTTTCTCTTAGAGGATATAATATATGCACATGACCAAACTTTTTATAGTAATAGTTCATATTATAATTAACCGGACACTAGCAACTAACAAAGATAAAAAACTTTCAAAAGTTACTAATGCAATTCCAACCAAACCCAAACCAACCCAACTCAACACAACACAACCCAACCCATCACTAACCAACCAAACCCAACCCAATCCAACTCAACACAACCCAACCCATCCCTAACCAACCAAAACCAAAACCAACCCAATCCAACTCAACACAACCCAATCCATCTCTATCCAACGCAACGTAACCAAACCAAGTTGAAACAACTATTTTTTTTCCAAATGAGTAATAGCCATTACTTAAAAATCCTAAAAAATTGTGCTCGAAGATGCTTCAAAAACTCGTCGAAATTGGTTAAACGCCCGTAGCAAATTTTGAACAACTCCAACGAATCATCGGGCTAGCTATTGCCCATTTAAATCTTTGTTCAAGATGCATGAGCAATGACCAAACTTTTCTGGTCGCACGTAATTAACCAAACAATGGCAACTAAAGAACGCAACAATGAAGCTTCCAACTAGTTGTTTGAGAATTAGGATATGTCAAGGACAATTCAATTTAATAAAATTGATTAATAACTAATTTAAATACTAGACCTTAAAATTTTGAACAATTCAATTTGTTTGAATATCTTTTAAAGTGCTAGTGTTCAGAAACAGTTTAATGATTGGAGTTGGGTCAAGTTTTATACATTTTAGGTGTCAGGATTAGTAATTGGGTTGGGTTGGGTTGGGTTGAATCCCTGCAAATTGGTCAAAACACATACAAGACGCCCACGATATGTCCTCTTGCAGTTGTTACGGATTATAACTAAAAGAACATGGAGCTGTAGAGATATTAGAAACTTGCTGGAGCTATTTTGCGTAATAGCCATCGACTAACAGTTTGTTCAATGGATGCAGTGGAAGTTGTTCAAAACTGTGCGTGGCACTTCAAAAACTGTCCAAATGAGCTGAAAGATTATTACATCATCTTCAGTCCTGTTACATGACCAAATTTGATGAAATAAATTGAAAACATCTTGGACAGTTGGACGTAAAAAGGTAAAAAAGGTTGACGAATATAAAATTTAAAGCTCGGAGCTTATTCAAATTTTGAAAAGATTACTTGCGCAGTTATTTAAATCTTTCCAAAAATGGTTAGCAACTACTATACCAATAGCGCTGATCGTAAGTTAGCTAAGTTAGCAAAAGCTGAAAAGCTTCCAAGTTCAGTTGTTCAAACTTTGTTCAATTTAAATCTTGGAGCTCCTTCAAATGTTTAACAGTTAATATTCGTTGAACATCTTTCAGTTCTACTGGCTAGCTATTTACATGTTTGCAAGGTGGCCAGAATACATTGATGACGTCGAAGGCACCTGCATGTTTAGTCCATTCTTAAATTGATTGAAAGCTCTCTACACAAAGATGACACATGCATCATAGAATTACTGGATATCGATGCTTTTGGGTTCTTTACCAGGCGTCGCCGCATCGTATTGTATCTGAAGTTGTGTACTTGCCGTTCTCGGCGCCCTCTTATGGAGGTTGTAAAACGATTAGTGATTTTGATGTTCTTTTTTAACTATTAGTATTATCACTGATTAATACTAGTAACGTGTGGTGTCGTTAATTATATATTATTTTTGAATCGTCTCTAACTGGGTTATTATATATATATATATATATATATATATATATATATATATATATATATATATATATAACGTGTTATATATAAGTGATTTCTTATTGAGAACCACCTCCGGTCGTTCGACCTACACGTACGCAGTCGTTTTCTGATTTTTTTCACAAGTCACGGTCGACTTTTTAGATCCTCCCGAGCGATTCGTTGACCTCGGTCTTCCCAACCAGACAGGTTTACGTCGATCAATCACACTTAACGGTACGGTTACGTGGCGAAGACGCGATTCCAAAAAAACGCGAAAAGCAAAAATGTGGGTCAAAGGCGACGGTCGGCCGACGCGCGACTCCTCCTTTCGACCGGAGCCGGAACGGACCGCGTCTAGACGCGCGCGTGGGCGTCGCGCAATGTTTATTCCGATTAATCACGGTCGCGGTCGAATCGGAAGCACAACACAATCGGAGTCGAGGAGCCGGGCGCGCGACCGACGCCATTGTGTTCCGATCGATCGCCGTCGGCCTTGAAAATTCGACCAAGTCCGTTGACTCGCCGGGCGAAATTTAACGGGCGCAGCGATACGTGTTCGGGTTTTTTTTCGCGCGCGCCGTTAGAAAAAGCCGCGAGTAATTCGCGGCGAGGCCCGTAATTCGAAATTGAACAATGAAAGGACGGTAAATTGCTGCGTGCGACTGGCGGCAGGAAACAAGCGGTTCTATTGTGATAATTGAAAGGGAAAATTGAGAACGGTGCGAGCTATTTTTTTCGCGCGAGGACGATGACACAATTTCGACGCAACGGAGTCTGTTAAAAAACGTTACAAGGGAATGACATGTAATTACGCGGAAAATCTAGTTATCCAGACGCAATCGATAATAACACAGAATCTCAGAAAACGCACCCACTTTCCCCTTAACCTTTACGACTTAATTACATCCTTTTAATAACCTGGATCGTCTCGCTTTATTTTATATTTCCGTCGTTGATGACTTAAAGTAGCTACGTAATTACAAACTACGTTTCATGTTTACTCGACGCATTATAATGCGGGAACTTTGCCCGCGGTTTCATTAAGTTTTTACGAGGTACACACGTCCGCCCGTTGACGGCCCCAATACACGGCGTTATTAAACAAAAACTACTTCAAACGTCAGCCGCGGCGAGACGCGGCCCGAGCATCATAAAGCAAATATGCTCGCGCTGGATCGTGCGGTTCATGCAAAGTTCCTAAGCATGTATTCAACGCGCCCACTCAAACTCCTGCGAAGTCGTTAATTTGTCAGGCTTTGAGCTTAAACTGAATCTGAGCGACGCGTCGTGGCACCTTGACGTGCTATGTAAATTACGCTCCGAGTTTAACTACTTGGGCGATTAATTCTGGTAATTTTTTTCTCGTGTGTAATTTAAGTTGGGGGAAATTATTATTGAGCAATTATCAAGTCTTCAACACATTTACATTATATTTATTATAATCCATTAAAATTTTTTTTAACGCTTGTAATATTTCTAATGTAATTCAATTGAGCTTTAAAAGCTTCGTCTCATTTAGTATATGAAAGCTTTCTTCTGAAATATCGTTTGAAGTATGCAAGGTTTTTAATTTAAAATTTTTCAAGATCTTAAAAATGGTCATAACGTATCTTAGGAATCTTTGCAGATTTTCAATAAATTTCATACCTTCTGAACCATCAATTTTTTACGTCGTTCGTGATTGATAAACGAAGGTCATTATCAAATTTAAGTTGTTTATTACACAATTTTGAGCAAATAGTAATTCTCGCCTCAATCATCAGCGACCTATCCAAATTGTATCCTCGAACGCTACCTAAGACAAGTCAGCCTTTATCTCCGAGCCATTACTTCGTACGGCTCTGAAACAACGTCGTTATCGCGCGCAGCGAAAATGCAACGAAATCCACGGGACGCGCCAATTTGCATATTAACGACGTCGCGTCGATGCAATTAAAGCGTCCGATTACCTCGTAACTAACGTCCCGACGACTTAATCCCTTGCGATCGCATTTTCACACGTTCGGTCGCGACTTCATCGCCCCACCTGCTCCGCTGAAAGTTTATTTGCGCACAATGCGACCGCCCGGATATTGACTCGCGATTCCAAAATTAGAAGCGACGACTTAAATGAGAGATACGAGAGTAATTGTATGCGTTAGTGTTATGATAATAATAGAAATTGCTAGGGGGAGGTCATAAACTTTTTGCACCAATACGAA
Organism: Geotrupes spiniger; assembly: GCA_959613385.1. Taxonomy (NCBI): domain Eukaryota; kingdom Metazoa; phylum Arthropoda; class Insecta; order Coleoptera; family Geotrupidae; genus Geotrupes; species Geotrupes spiniger. The sequence goes on from OY390739.1 coordinate 26,334,716, forward strand.
GTTGACATCTTATTCATCAACGAAACTAAACTTACTGATGAAGACAAAGTTAAAATTAGAGGCTACCAAATCCATAGAAAAGATAAAACAAGACGACAAGGGAGAATAGCAGCGATAATAGAGAACGTTATTATAGAAAATAGAAACACCCAACACCTGGAATCCATAACACTAAAAACAACAGACAACATTATAACAACCGGAATTTACAACAACACTTAAAGAAAATTAACTCAACAGGACCTTCAAGCACTAATCGGGACCCACAGAAAAACACTAATTATTGCCGACCTCAACGCCAGACACAAAAACTGGAACTGTCAAATGCCAATGGCGACGTCTTAAATAACTACGTCACCAACAATAACTGCTACATCATAGTACCAGACAAACCTACACACCACCCGCCAAACAACACGACACCAACAACCATTGACGTAGCAATTAACAAGAACATAACGCACATATCAACGGCCACGACAGTAGAGGAGTTGAACTCTGACCACTACCCAATTATCCTTACCATAGGAGACAGCCGTCGAATAAAAAACATAAAGAAAATACCAGACTACAAAAAAGCAGGCTGGGCACTCTCAAAAATTAAACGAGCAAGTAACCATAAATAACAATATAACCAACACAAACATATTAGAAGAGGAAATCAACAAATTCACTATTAAATTTAAAAACAATAAACTACAACAGCAAAAACGATCTTCCTGAATCCATTCTCAGATACATTAAAAACAGAAATAAAACCAGGAAAAGATACCAAAAATACGGTGAGGCTGTAGATAAGATAATATACCAAACATAAACCAAACAAATAAAAGAAGACCACCAATTATAGAAACAAAATATGGAACGAAAAGCTAGAGAAAATAAACGAGAACAAAAACAACATCGGGAGCACCACAAAACAACTTAAAAATAATTACTCACCAATACCGGCACTGAAAGCCAACAACGAACAACAAATCACGAGCAAGGAAAAGGCAAAGCTCCTAGTAGAAAATTTCCAAAACATCCATAATACCTTACCAGCGAATGACAATGACCAAGAATCACCACGAAAATTGTAGAAGAATACATCGGCACAAATAAAGCAAAACAAACAACCATAAAACAGTCTCATAAGAAAACTCCCACCGCGCCTTGAGCGAAAGTCCAATTAACATAAATGTCAAAATTTGACAAAACATCAAAAATGTTAAAAAAAATTACAAGAGTGTGAAAAAGTGTCAAAATTTGCAAAATAGTGACGATCTTCAACATTGTCTAAGCATACAATTATTTGTGGGGGTGGATTAATGACATCTATGCGTCAATACCCACACACTCGTGCTGATTCGCAATTACAGAAGGATGAAAGTGTCCTCTTATATTCGTTGAACTTTATTGGTCTCTCGTGTAGATTGCTGCAAAGTATTTAATCTTGACTTCGTCGATTGAAGCAAACATCTGTAATTGCATAGCACCGTGGAGATGCTGACGATATGGTGTTTAAAAAAACACACACGCACATTTGTAACCACGTTTGTATAATGACACGTGTCTTCAGCGAATGTATCTTTGGTGGTCGGAAGAGCCCAGAAGGGCATGACATTAATTGAAATTTAATGTCTAGAATGCAATGAATGCCAAAACGTTAAAATTTTCAAACGGTGAAAATTGTAAAAAAAACAAAATCTGTAAAAAATCTATTGCGAAGAAATACAAATAACAAAAAATCGAACGATTATAAAATACCAACAAGTTTAAATACCGAAGAAGTAATGCACTCATTTTCCAAAGATTCTGTTGGGTTGGGTATTACTCAAACCAATTACTCAAACCAACCCAACGTTTTTCCAAGACAACAGGAAGCTAGCCCAAGCTCTTTTTCCAGGGCTTCTATTGGGTTGGGTTGCGTTGGGTTGGGTTGTGTTGGCTTGGGTTGTGTTGGCTTGTGAGATAATAACATTTCACGAAAATGTCAAATATATAGAAAATTTGCTAAGAAAATTGAGAAGACATCAAAATTATTAAAAATTTACAAGCATATGAGAAAGTTGTCGAAATTCGCAAAGTAGTGACGAGCTTAACATTGCCTAGATTTACAAATGTTTGTGCGAGTTAACGCCATCTAGACGTCAGTACCCACAAACAAATTCTCGAACGGTGCAAATTGTAAAAAATCCAAAAAATTTACTGCCAAGAGTTACAAATAAAGTTATTATATTAAAATATAAATATAAATATAAATTATAAAATAACAAGTTTAAGTAGTGAAAAAATAATGAACTCATTTTCCAGAGATTCTGTTGTGTTGGGTTTTCTAAGACAATTACCCAACCCAACCCAACCCAACGTTTTTCCAAGACAACGGAAAGCTAGTCCAGACTTATTTCTAGGGATTTTATTGGGTTGGGTTCGGTTGGATTGTGTTGAGTTGGGAGAGAATATCACTTCACGAAAATGTCAAAAAATTCAAATATGTGAAAAATTTGGTAAGAAAATCGACATCAAAATTATTAAAAATTTTAAAGCCTGTGACACAGTTGTCAAAATTTGCAAATAGTGAAGTTGTTCAACATTGTCTGGGCTAACGCCGTCTAGACGACAGTACTCGCACTACTAACAGAAACAACAATGTGGATTTCGAAACAACACAGCTAAGCAAAATAACAACAGACATAATAAATGGATTTAACAGAAATAAAGTAACCGCAATGACAGAAATAAAGTAACCGCAATGACACTCAATAGACATCGAAAAAGCTTTTGAGAAAGTCTGGATAGATGGACTTGTATACAAGCTTATTAAAACTACATACTCACCGTACATACTAATACTAATCGACAACTATCTAAGAGAATGGAAAATACAAACAAAAGTAAACAACACACTATCTAAAGAACAACAAATAGAGGCAGGAGTGCCACAAGACCCGATACTAGGACCTCACCTATTTAATATTTTTATATCAAATCTACAAAGAACATCACAAACGAAAATGGCACTGTTCGCTGATGACACGGCGATCTATGGAGAATCCTACAGCGAGATAGTAGCGCACAAAGTGCAAATGCATATACAACAACTCCAAAAATACTACACAAAATGGAAGATTAAAAAAATCCAACAAAATCAGAATCCATCACCTACACCAAAAGAAAGAAGAAATACAATATACCGAACCCGACACAATTCAGCAACAGGGTCATCCCCATCAAAACCACCATCAAGGGTAATACTAGATATCAGCCTTAGCGACGGGCAACACATCCAGGAGACAATTCGCAAAGCCACATCCCTAATAAAATATTTTAAGGTAGAAATTTAATTAAATGACATGGCGCCTCTCAGACAGAGAAAATGACAAATTCAACGTACGGCGTGAGCAATATTTCAAAAAACTCATCAATCATAAAACAAACACTTCTATCATCGTCATCGTCATCGTCACACATGACATCAGTCAATGAAACATCGACTTCCCAATCAACACTTGAAGTCGTTTCCAATTCCTGTTCAATCTCGTTCTCGTTTATTGACGACCAGACATTTTTAATCACTTTACTCCAGTCATTACTTACGCCGCGTGGGATTCAAGTAGGCGTGAAATTTTCTCAATTCGCGCCCGAATAATCCGCAATCTTCGTTTGACGTCATCGCTCACGCCGTAATGCCGCAATTAGGCGCGCCGCTAATTCGTTCCGTAACCCGGTCACGTCACGTCCCCGCGCGCATCAGAGTTTCCACCCGCCCGCCGTTGGCCTTCCTCGCGAATTACGCGGAAAAAACATTTCGCCTGGAGACGCGACTTTTGTTTTCTCCGCGTTGGGATAACGAGCGCCCGGCTGCCGCGCGCCCGCGCCGGCACGAGCGGCAGATAAATTAGGTGTCACGTTCAGAATCTCGGCGGCGCAAAAAGTCCGGGGCTCCGTCGCTGGGCCCTTTGTGCGCGCAAAGTTCGGGGTTGCGAAACAATTACCGCTGTAATTTTATTTTAATGGTTGATGAGCTCGGGGAAGAGAGGAAACTTTGATGGAAGTATTTACGGTGGCCTCAAGTCGAGCGCAATTTTCTTATAGGTAACGATTTAAATTTCGTTGAAACAAACTTACCCTTACCACAAAGTGCTGCTGAAGAGGTTCGTGCAGTTATAAAATACATACAAAACAAAGGGTTGTTGCCAAAAGAAATTCATGAAGACATCGCACGTGTATTAGGTGAGGCTGTTTCTAACTGAGTGGTGAAAAATATGTCTCGAGAATTTAATTTTTATTTCCAAAATTAAAAGAAGATCTTTGGCGATAATGAAGTGATGATGGCCGAAAACGACTGGTTGGAAGAGAAATTTTTTTCCAGAAGAATCAAAGGATTTGTAGAGAAATAATTCAGGGATATTATTTGGAAAATATGTTTCCTTCTATGTTAGGGATCGTAAATACTGATCTCCCCTCGTAATTACAAATGAATGTTTAAACAGACTGATGAGTCGGGTTGGGTTGGGTTGGGTTGGGTTGGGTTTAGTTGACGTCCGTTATATAAAATCTCTATCGGTTTTGACTCACGAGTTACAACAAAACAACCTTGACAACAGCATTAAGCCATAACACGTAACTAAAAATTAATTAACCCACACGATAAGAACCAAGGTGAAACGAATCTTAATTCGATAACAAATTTCGTGTAATTACAAAATATCGCGTACTTGGTAACGGGCATATTTCTGGTGAGATGAGATATCTAATCTCATCTTATTAGAAATAAATATTTATTGCGATATCTGTGATGTCACAAACATCATTTCCGTTACAATGTTAAACAATTAAATTAATTCGCAATTTTAGTTGCGTCGTCGATCCTTTGATTTAAACAGAAAACTTAGCAACAGCTGACAAACGCGACAGCACAACAGTGGTGTTGTCTTGGTGCATTTTCATTCCGCAAATAACTCGATGTAAATGAGATATAAATAAAATACAATAATGAGGCCAGGCAACTTTCACTGTTACGTACGCTCATGTTTATTGTGCAGTATATGCCAAGGAGTGATATCATACTTTTAAAAACGTTGTCGACTGAGACTTCTTATTGTCTTACCTGAGATGCTTAGTGAATGTAAGTAATCTACAGATTGATGCCCCAAAAATATTAATCACGAAATTTTATAAAAAATCATTTATGAAAGTCAACAACATTTCTAAGTACAAACTTAAAATCCACTATCAGCAAACAAGCCGATACGTTCAAGTGCACTCGAACCACTTAAACGGAAAAAAATCACCGATAAAAGATCATATAGAAAATAAATGAAAATAAACAAGGGGCAAATTTTTATATCCAGAAAATAATATCCGTATCCACAACGTCGTATACGTCAGGTGTTTAAAATCATGTTAACTTCGATTGTGTAATCAAATTTACTTTAACACAAAAATTAATCTACGTTATACAAATTATGAATGAAAAGTTTGTTAAAATTATGTAATATTTTAAATTAATTAATTTTGTTCGTATTTCATATTCTGGTTTCAACACCCTTTCGACGTTCGTTTCATGATTTTTAACGATATCCTGCCACTGCTGAAGTTGATTTATATTTTATATTTATAATAGATTGTCAGGCTGATACAACAATTTCCTTCACATTAATGTTAATTTAAATTTATTTTTGTTACATCTTTATCAGTGAAATCTTTATGTGGTTTGATTCCAGTACTTATACTTGAAGCGCCTCGGACAGGACTGAAAAAACGACGACGACCCAAGCGCGAAAAAGGAAAGACAACTTCAAACAACACAATCGAGAAGTTGTGGAAGTACGTAAAGAAAAGTATATTTATATTTGTGTGATTAGCGAAACCAAAAGGTAAAGTAGACTATGGAGACTATATGTTTATTTACAGTGGTGTTCCAAAACAGGTGCGGGGACACTGAGGAAATAAATATCGTAAGTGTATGTGCACCGGACAGGGATTTAACACACATCTACAAAATACATTCAAAAGCATAAACGGCAGTGAGAAAACGATACCGGTAGCAGACCTAAATGCAAGGATTGGAGATGCAGTGCAAGAAGGCATTTGACGTTTTAACGAAGAGCAAGTGAATGAAAACGGTGATTTACTTCGATATTAACAACACCTTCTTTCAGTATCTGATAAATACAAATTCACATGGAGTAATTCATGACAATACCTGTCGTTGACGTCATCATCACAAACACCCCAAAAACATCCTGGATATGTGGACATTAAATACAGCGAATGTCGGAAGCGACCACAAACTTGTCTTAGGCAAAATAAACATCAATCACTCCAATACCAGCATAAAGACAAAAGATCAACCCATTCAAAAGTTCAACATTGAATCAAAGCACAAAACATGTATATAGTAACAGGTGAAAGGATCCAATCACAGACGAGGATGACATAAATACACAGTGGGGAAGGCTACAAACAAACATCATCGATGCCGCCACAGAAAGGCTAGTAAGGCGGAGAAGAAGAGAATGGAACAGATGTCGAACGAATGGCCGACTCCAGAATAGCTAAATAGCTAAAGCGGTCAAAAACAACAAACCAAGGGGTAACAAAAATCCAGGAAGGCGCTGAAAAAGATGGAGGGAATGTTGGACGTCAACATCAGCGGAGGCCGAGTAATCAATGATTTCAATGATTTAAAAATATTTTGCAATTTTTAAAATCTTGAATTTTTTATTTCTCGATTACAACGATTTTTGCGACTTTTTTCGTTTTTACCTTTCTAACAACAATTTTTCGACGTTTTCGATTTTTTCACGTTTTCCATTTACTTTTTTTATAATTTATAACAATATCTCACATTGTTTAGAATTGGTGATTTCGAATTGTAATGATTTAAAATATTTTAAGATTTTTATTTTTTTTAATTTTTACTTTGTTGATTACAAGTCGATTACAATTTTTAATGATTTTTAACATTTTTGTTTTTCGATTTTTTTAATATTTTTGACAATGTTATGCATATTTACGGTTTTTAATTATCTTTAAAGGTTCATTTTCGCTTTATTCCATTTTCTTCTTATGATTTTGACACATTTTAGTTTAAATTCCTTACGATAATTTTTTTCGATTTTTGCGATGTTTAACGACTTATTTTCAATTTTTAACGTTTTAACAATTTATAAGTTAAAAGCTTTTACGATTTTTATTTTATTTATAATTTTTAACGATATGTAAGATTACGTTTAGATTTTTTAAAAAAATTTGAATTTATAATAATTTTATTTATTCATTTATTTTATTAATGATTTTAAAATATTGACGACTTGACACGACTTTTAATTTTTTAGGAACTATTTATATTTAACTTTTTCCATATTTTTACCCTCAGAGCGATAGTTGAGGATTTTTACAATTTTTTTACGATTTTAATTTGTTTGTTTTGCTTTTCTACGAATTAAAATTTTTCGAATTTTTAATTAATTTTAATTTATTTTCGAGTCTTTCGATTTGTTGTATAAATTATGAAGCTTTTAACTAAGCTTAGAATTTACAATTTTTCGATTTCCAAAGAAAAAGTAACAGCAGCAAATCATCATCAAAATTATTGGCGCGCACACATAGTCAGAATCGACTCAGGGAAGGCCAACACGTGTATTTCTGTTAAAATCTCGAGCCAGTTAAAATTCATATAACAATTCGCTCCTTATTCATTTTCATTTATTTTTATTATGACCTTTATCAGTCAAACCTTTTTATCTTTAAGCGGTTTGAGTATTTACCTGTTGGTGTCTTTCTACTGTTTCCACCCTCGTTAGACTACATTTTTTTTTTGATATATTACTCAAACTTTGATAATTACAATTTTACAAATATAAAAGAAAATATCTTCGTGGAAATTAGAAAAAAAATTAACAATCCATACGAAACTTACACAAATCATTTTGATTTATATCTTAGCTCGACATTTCAAGCGTTTCCTTCAATTTCCCACAACAAATCCGTAAAACATTCCAGGTCCATCTTATCAGAAAATTAAAATTAAAACGGTGTACCAATTTAATCGAAAATGATGACTACGTCGAATTTCGATGAAAAATCGACGCCGGCAAAAATCGCAATTAAAACAGCAATTTCGAAAAACAAATTTAACGGCAGACATAATTGCCGGCCGATATTAATTCGAACGGGCGACGCAGAAATTCTGATTGCGGCGTTCGTCGTTGATTAATTGCACAAATAAGCGTGCGGTCGATTGGTTCGGATCGATCGGACGTTTCGTCGGCGACAAACACAACCATTAATTGTTGCGTCTTGGCACAATCGCTCTTACCTAACAATTAACGATAATAAATCGTCGTTAGCGGAAATTGCATTACAGAAAGTCCCACAAAAACTTAATTAAAATCATGATTTAAACAAAAACGGTTTAACATTTTAATTTCCGGGAATTTTTACTAGCCCCACGTCGGGACGCCAAATTGTGTCATTTGTCATAAAATTTGCTTTGATTTCCGCGATAAATGGTCGTTCACCCTGCTGTGAAAGTTACGCGAACTTCCTCTCTCGTTGAAAAGCGCCGAAGAAAGTGCGAGAACGGTTTCGAGATTAAATGGACCGAATCTCGACGCTAAACACTTCGAGTCGCATGCAAATTAAGTCCAATGGATTCCGCGATGGCCAACAAAAGGTAGCCTTAATTCACTGCGACTCGGCGCCGAGGGAAAGGTGCCGATTTAGATCACACGACGCGACGTGTAACACTTCGAGCGGTGATTGAATCGACGAGATCTTTTGAATCGGCGGTAAAACGCGGATAAAGTCGATTAAGCGTGAAGGTGTCGTTGTTGGGTACCACTGACCCATTACCTAAACAAACGAATCCGAACGCCAAGGAAATCAATTCTAAGCTAACGAGGTAAACAACATAACTAGTTGGAAAAATATGTTTTTTTTTGAACTGCATTATTAATGTTCATGTGATTTTTTAAGGTTTGGGACTCCTGTCTCCATATGAAATATAAAGATAGATAAAAACAAAAAATAAAAACTAAAGGAAGACGATTTTGAAAGTAAACTTAGAACCTTAACCGACATATTCGATAAATATTATTTTTTTTTACTTAAATTCTTAAATTAAAATAAATTAGAAATCTAGCTTTCTTGTGATAATTCCTCCACACACGTCCATATTTGACGTTCTGTTCAAGTAAATGAAATTATATTAATAATGATCCGTACCGTTTACCATATTTTTAATTTTTTTCCTACCAATAAAATTGATTGAACGAACAAAGTGAGCAACACTAACGAAACGACTTTGATCAATTTAACGAGATTTTTATAACTCAACGTACGCGTCTTAAAATCACGCTTAATTGCGCATTAACGCGCTCTTAGCGGCCGGCTTTTGTTCGTTTTTAACGACGTAATTGTCGGCCGCGTAGTACGCAATAAGCCTCCCCATTTGCTGCCCGTTATTTGTCTCTCGCGTCGCGTACTAAAACCCGAAAGTGCCACTAGACGTCCGCTTTTGCTCGTATATTACGGGGGGGCTGTGGCGTAATTGGGGCAGGTGCGCTAATATCCCCAGGTGGCGCTGGTCTAGATAACAGGTTGCATACCGCACATACGCGGGCACACGGACGCGTGCCAACCCCCCACGTGAACTGCATGCGATATCGATTTTCGCGGCGATGTTTTTGTGCCGCCGCTTCGTGAACGCGCAACTGGTTTAAAATGCAAACAAAGGACGAGGTGGTGGGGCGCAGGAGCGACACGCGTTGGGCGCCAATTTACAGCGAACGTGAAAAATACGCCAATTAATTTATTTCCGATCGAGCGACAAAGGAAAACCGATATAAATTTTTGATTTTTAACATAAAAATTAACGTTATTAATAAAACAATTAAAAATTTCATTTAAAATAAATGTATGTCGATTCGATGAAAATGACAAGAATCAACATGTGAAAATTTAACCAGAAATTTTAAGCCCAGATTTAAATAAAAAATTCGATACTTTTCTATTGTACGAGGCAATTAAGTCGTAAAAGTCAGGTGAAATATGGGCATCGTGTTTTTAATTGATTTTTTATATAATCTAAAATATAATAATAATAATAAAAAAAATATCTTTACCTCAATTGAATTCAAGTCAAACTCCCCCACATTGACTTGTTGCCACACAATTTTGACTTATACAAAGTTTTTAATTTTAATTTGTACCCCTAAACGTGACAATTTCGGCAATTTGGATTTTTCAGAACTTTGGGTTTATGAAATGTTCAATTGGAATGACGACAATTTTCAAAATCGACTGATTTAGTCAACTCAACCAGCTCAATCAGCAAAAAAATATCTCAACCCAACTCAAGCCAACCTAACCTCATACACAAAATTAAGAAAATTATTTGAAAGCGATGTTTTGTCAACGTGAATTAGATTAGGTTTGAAGTTCGGATAAGTCAAAACAATTTCAAAATTGACGTCCTCATTTTCAAAGATGTCGACGTAAATACAATATATACAATGATAACAATAATAGCCAACGTTTTACAAAAAAAAACGTTCAGAATTGGTTTAAATATCAAATTATATTCAGGCAATTGATTTAGCCTGGTTATAACATAAAGTAACTTCAAAGTGAACAATAAACAAACGATTTACGAACGAATCCATTTTCCAGTAATTTTTTAAGGTTTATAATTGTTAGTAACTAAATGCACCCTGTTTGCTGCTTCAAACGCCAGGACTATTCTGTGGAATTGGCCAATTATCATTTTAATACATAAAAAATGTGGATTAATTCAAACGTTCCTTTATCATCATCCGGTGAAATACATTAGAGTGATTGATTTGTGAAGATTTATGTGGTATTTGGAACGCCTTTAATTTAAACAACTCTTGTGCGGTGAAATATATTACACTTTTTGATTTGAGAGTAGTTTTGTGGCACTACGATTGATTGATGATTTTACACGACGCCTCGTTGACTAATTAATCGCCCACGCTTTGCGTCCTTAAGCTGGGTTGGGTAGGGTTGGATTGGGTTGGGTTATGGTAGGTTGGGTTGGGTTGGATTAAATTGGGTGGTGCAGGCTTTATGATTTTACACAACGCTTCGCTGTATCATTAATCGCCCACATTAAAGGGATTAAGGCTTTAAGGGATAACGCGAACTTTTGTTTTCGTTGAAATAAAGATTGAAAAGAATAAATTGATTTTTAGAGCTGTCGAAAATACAGTTTGCATTTCTTTTTTTCAACAGAACTGCGATTTGCTTCGCTACCTTAACAACCATTTATTATATTTGCATAATTTTTATAAACTTTGTAAACTTATTTTACTTAAAAAATTGGACATAACGTGCCCGAAATATTTCGAACAGACATAATTTACGAATATTTGTTTACAAACAAATAAAGCACATATAATCAATAATGACTTTGAACTTTCTAGGAATTTTCGTAAAATATTTGCAATGATTTATTCTTCCTTGGCCAACATGTTTCGCGTGAATGTCGAATAAGTTGAAATTCAATAGTTAGTATTTTCAGTCGTATGTCGTGTTTTAAACAATCGCATCAGCTCATCCCCCCCCCCACATTAAAATTGAAAAATATGCTAGGAAGAATATCATTATGAATATCATTGATTACTATGACATTGACATTGATGTTAAGGACTAAATACCCTCAAACAAAGAGGGTCATTTCTGCACTGGTTATTTCTTTAGCTTCTACACAATTAAAAAAAATTAATTCAAACTTCTACAGTCTCTCTAGTTCTTAGATGAGCTGGTTCAGTTAAACACAACTTGAAAAAAAAAAAACTTTTGAAAAGTTTGAAAACTTGTTTCACGTTTAACCGGAAATCACTCTTTTTAAATATAAATTTTATATAGTTCAATTTGTGCTAATATTGATTTTTTATCGTTAATTGTAATTTAAAGGACTTTGCAATTTTTGTAAATATCGTTGTTCAACGTAGTTTGAATTTTTGTAATTATACATAAATATATATCCGAGTCGTGTTTTGCTTTGGCTTAATAAAATAAGCAATGTATGTAAATATTTTCCTTCAGCGTAAATTGAATTTGTGTAATCAGCTACGTGAACGGTTTAATTTGCAACTCAGTAATCAGTAATCCCTAAGCATATTCTTCTTAGGGATGCGTGTGGTTGTTATTGTCATTTTATTTTACGTTAAATCGGATTGACTATTAACTTTTTCATTTTTAACTGTAATTGCAATTTAAACCTCAATAACTTTGCATTGTAGATTGTATTTGTGCAACGAGCCGTATTTATAAATTTACATCGCATTATAAACGAGTTTAATAATAAACTAAACAATGTAAATATTTTCCTTCAACGCAAATTGCATTTGTGTAATCAGCTACATAAATTAATTCGCAACCGAGATGAATTAATTTATTCATTTTAAGTTGCTTAGGTGGTTGTTATTTGTCGAAATTGTAAAATAATAATTATTATAATTATTTAGGTTAAATTTTAATCGGCGGATCAAAATTAATTACGACCATCGTCGTCGCGATCGCGTCCCTTATCGATCCGGCCCCCGCGAATCGTTGACGTTGCCATTGTTTTAATTCGCGTCCGTCGTTGCACCGTGCGGGGGCGCGCGTTAGTCGATTCGCCGTCAATTACGCCGGCAAATGGACGGAAAACGAGGAGCGCATGGAACCCATTACGCTACAGATAATGCAAGCGAACGCGGACTCGCGATTACCCGAGGGGGTGAATTAACGTAACGCGCACGGAGCGACAACGCGACGTCCCTAATTAATTTATTATTATGGCGAGTTATTACCGCACATGATTACAGCTCAGTGCCCCTGGATGCAAAGCCTCCGTGTGTGACGTCAAAAAGTTTTAATTCCACTGACGTGAAATGTCCCACATAAAAGTTTCGTAATAATCTAATAATCTCATTTTGTAATAATGCGTCGGACAAATTGGATATATTTCTGTGCAGTACTCACCCACAGATCGCTACGACGCAAGACCGAAGCCGCCATCCGCCAACGTGCTAGTTCACTAAACGTTAAAGTGTCTTTTTATCGATAAATTGTATTTTAATTCAACGCAAGATACGAACGCACGAAATTCACGTCACTTGAACGCGCGTCGCAAGAGAAATATGCGTGTTAGCCGACGCCGAACTATCAATTAATGAATCATCGACGACTCGATAACTTCTTCGTGCAAAAAGTGCTCGTTGCCCTAGGCGACGGTTATCTTTGAATTTTTTTGCGGAAAGACCTATCGAGTGTTTTGGATCTGTGCGTCGGAGATAATTAACAGATTAGACGAATGAATCAGTCGGTGATGGTTTATTTACAAATTTATATTTTTGAAATAAATTACAACTGCACTATATGACTCGGTAGATTTGTTGTTGAATATTTTTCTGTTGCGATTGACCACGTGGCGAGGTTTCTGTAGAATATATTGTACCATATTTACAATCAAAATATTTGATGCAATTTTTCATTGCGGATTGTAACTTATTGACGCATATTTTTTTTATGATTTTTGCGATGATTTATTCATCGAAGTCTTGAACTTGAAATTTTTACTAGGAGTCAAATTGCATTGGAGGCAATAAGAGATTTAAAAGGAAGAATAATGACCACGAAGGAAGAAAAAAAATTGAATAGTTCCACACATAAATAATTAAAAACGGGAGATATTGAGGCGAATGGGAAATTAAGAGAGAACGAAAATCAATGGAAAGTGGATTGGTAATAAATAACTTCTTATAAAGAGTATGGTTAAGATGAATCCAGGAAACGAGTTATCCTTAACAGGAACAGGAAGAAGTTGACCAGGCAAAAAAACCAACCACTGTAGATCATGGGGAAGTTGCTTTAAATACGACCATGTAACAGGAACCAATCAGGAGGTCTATAGAACCATTATGTATAAATTGGAAAGATATAACATCGAGATGGCTACAATACAAGGAACTAAAGAAAAAGATAATAAATAGTATTCATATTTGGAACAAAGTCCTTTGTGGTTAAAAAACTGACTTCTTGTATTTTGTTTCATCTATTTTAATTTTTTTATTTTCATTTCGACATTCAAATGTATAGGATTCGTCAAAGCCCTAACATATTTTCTTTACTAGTGGCTGTACAGAAAATACATGAGGTGTAGGATTCCTAGTAGCAAATAAAATCAAAATATAAACCAATATTGGACAGAACTTGTAACTCAAGGGTCCTGGGGAATAAACAAATATGAAGTTTTCTGAACATCCATGCCCACACAGAACAGAAGGAATTTTAACAGAGTTCCATGAGGTGATATTAAGGTGAACACCACTAATATTGGCAGGGAAGAGCAGTATAAGGCAGCTATAGCCAGGCATAGCCTACATCAGAATGCAAATGAAAATGGGTTAAATATAATGAGAGCTCGTACTGGGAATGGACTTGGTAATAAAAAAGTACTACAAACACAAACACATACATATGGAAACTTGGACGTCACTGGATGGACGACCTATAAATCAAATAGGCCAGATAATGATTAAGACGACGCAAGCAAATGTTATTAAAGACGCCAGATGCTGGCCGATGAGAGTAGTGATCCTCACATCCACATACAGTAACTATATGTCAATGACAGCTACATTAAAGCAGATAAAATAATCGAGAAGGACGACAGTATGGAAAGAAATAGAAACTAGAGTCAAGAAGGTGACAAAAGAAGTTTTGGGAAAAGGAAAGAAAAGGAAGAAGAAAGAAAAGAAAAAAGGAAGGGTTTTAGGAGACAGAAGGCAGGCGATACTGGTTTTCCAAGGACTGGAGCTGGGCAATACACGAGACAGACAGGAGAATGAATTGAGAAACAAATGGAAGTAATTATAGGCACCTACAATAAAGAAAGGCGTAGTATCTACCAGAGGATCAAAAGAGACCGGCGGGAATACTGCCCGCCACTCGTGAGGTAATTTATAGACGAAGATGGTAAACTGGTGGGTAGTACGAAGAGGCAACTGGATAGATGTGCTGAATACGTTGCTGTAAATCAAGAGGAATTGGATATAAAAGGACGATAATCCAGGAGCTGGAAGAACAAATCAAGCCACCAACAATGCAGGATATGGTAAGCATTCTTCAATAAGTGTGAAATAATAAAAGTTCAGAAGAAAACAGAGAGAATGCCAAACGAGTGGAATAGATCCATACCATGTCCAATACATAAGAAAGGAAATAAAACCAATTTTAGTTTTAGAAGAGGAATAGGACCAGATATTCATTTTAGGGCAAATGATGAAAATAAATCAGCAACAGGGAATCGACTAGTATGTCCTATTTATAGATTTTAAACAAGCCTACGACTCCTTAACCTAAATCCCAGGTTTTTAGACACGACTTTTCAGTGCAGTACAAATGGAAGGCATACCATCAAGGTACTTTGGTGCAACTCATGATTGTATGACGTAGATAAGGGTAGGAGGTTGTGTAGTGAGACTGAAGAAAATTCGTTGAGGAGCCAAAAACTTTGAAGAAGCCAAGGAAAGAAGTGGACCTGCACGGATCGAAAACCTACATACATAAACAGCAAGGGAGCTAACTCACCTGGACGTTATTAATCAATACAATTAAAATATCCAGATTTCATGTAATCTGAATCTAATAACAAGAACCAAAAGTAAAATGGCGTGCGTATCCAAAATTGGGGAGGGCCCTCTTCATACTCGCCAAGTTCTATTAATTACGTGCATCAAACTGTAAACGTACGTTATTTGCGAATTCCGAACGTAATAATACAATTTGCGAAATCACCGACTTCGTTTAATTTGTATCCATCTGCTCTTGTGTTGTAATACTTCGTTGCGCGTCGATATAATTCATGTTTTTTTTTTAATTCAATGCTCATGTTGAAATCAAACACAACAAATCCTGTAATATTTGAATGAAATATATTTCGTTTGAAGTCATCACTAGATGTATTGGGGTATTGATTTCTACGTCAATACCCCAAGACTCAACACTAGGCAATTACAGAGGTTCGTTTGAATAAACTAAATCGGCACTGTCCAGACTTGTAACTACTTCCTAACCTTATTGATGTTTAGATGGCGTTATGCAAGTACGAACAGTTTTGTTTGTGTTGGTCTAAAGAGCCCATAGAGGGGGAAGAAACCGTCATCGCCTCTTACATTCGCTGAAATTTATTTATTTTCATTCGTTTAAAGTCCATTGAATTTATTCGCAACATTAACATCGATATCGTATTTTACACATGTTTTTTCATTACTGAAGAAATTATATATTTTTATTTCCAATCATTTATTACAATTTTCGATTCCGTTGCCATTCGCTTTATTTCCGTTTTTTCTTTTCCAACTTTTGTTGCGTCTCATTCTTATTTTATTATTATTTTTTTTAATTTGTCATTTGGTTTATTTCATTCTCTTTCGTTTTTGGTCGTAATCAAAATTTCAGTTTTGTTGATTATTCGTCACGTTGGTGCCGTTTCGGTTGACGTCTTTGTTATTTTGGGTAAAGACATTGATATTCACCTCTAGGGCATGAGAAGATAAAATTAGTTTTTTATCCAATAAAATTTTCCTTAATTTTTTAATCGAAATCTAATTTTTCAATTTCGTATTTTTTCTTTCATTTCTTGTTCGTTTCATTTAGTGTTCCCCACATCCCATTGTACAAATTTGGACGATTTGGAACTCAAATTCAAAAAAAATTTTTTTGAAGGGATTGAAAAATCGTAGTTTGCTAAAGATACGCTTACCAACGAATACAATTCCTTATCGCATCGACTTTAAATATACTTATGAGTCACACCCGTGATCATAAAATGGCCACAACTTCCGTTTGCTTAAAAAATTGTATATTAATACGCACGGTGGGTTATTATTTATCGGTGCCTTCGTGGTGATAAAACGTTCTTGTTTATCCGTGCAGCAGATGTAGTCCCTCTAATGTGGCACAGCGCGATAATGTCGCGGTGATTTATCGCCGTGAAATTTATCGCGTGGCCGCGGGTTAGAGGTCGACGTGTCGGACATCGTGTGTATCACTGGCCCAACGGTCCTCGGATCGCGCCGTCTAAGGTGCATCGGCGAACATGCCGGCGACGGAAAAGGCGTGTAATGGAATATTTGTGTCGGCATGACCGTTACCGTTGGTTTGTGTCGGAGTGGACTCGACGCTCACGACGACGATGTTTTCTCGGCTGCGTCTTCGTCATTGCGATTTCAGAGAAGTGTATCTGCGATTGCTGTTTACAATAACATTGTTGATGCGTCACTTGCGTTTCACGATGATCTGATGTTAATAACAATTGAAATCAACATAAAATTTTAAATAAAATTGTTTCACGACGCGCAGTTCGCAATTCTTTAAAAAAAAACCTGTTAGGATTATAGATTACGTAGCTAGCCAAGTAGTAATTAACCAAATTGAAAAATAGGGCAATAACGGTAGACAGTAAACGAACGCAAGTGAACAACATATTCAGTCACGGTTTGTCGCCGCTATTAATTGGTTGTGTTCAATTTTAGTTTGCGAGTGCTTTATCTCCGAACTTTCTATTTTACTACGTCTGCTGGTTATAAACTAAATTTCACGTGTATCCAATATCTCTACATTAACTTTTATAAAAATTGGTCGATAAAACCACACTCAAAATAAGAAAAGAAATGAGAGAAACAACAAACAAAAAATAAAAATTTTCTTTGGCCCCTTTTAATTTTTTTATTTTCGAACAATTTTAATTTCATTTATTATTTTCGTTTTCGTATCGTATCTATTTCATCTTTAAATCGCATTTTGAATAAAAAATCTCGACTTTGTTTAGTTTATGTGAGCATTGTTTTGGTCGTTATTGTAAATTTGGAAATGTGGAAAAATTCTAAATATAATTGCATGGGATGGTTCAATATAAATTAATTTTCCTTCTAACCTACTTTAGTACATTTTTAGTCCAAAACTGATTTTTGAATTCTTTTCCAACTTCTTTTCCACCCAATTATGATCAAATAAATTCCTAACATTAATTAATTAAACCATTGGCAGATTTAAATTCTCTTAAATAGAACTCTTTTCAAAATGCTCACACTCCAATTATGTTATTTATAACTATGCACAAGTCATAACATTACAACTAAACCAACTTAACTCAACAATTCAATTCTATTAAACCAATTAGTTTATAATTCTTTTAATTATTTTTTCTTGGCCTACTCAAATTTGAATCATTTTATCTGACGTTAGTTACAATTCCTGTTCAATTACAAACAAATTCTTGATGTGGTTTTAAATAATTTTGAATTTCTGAGATTCGCCCCGCTAGCTAACATTATTTGCGTTCTCGCACCTTCCACCTTTTTTGATCAAAATCATAATCATTTTCCTCTCAGAACAACTCTCGACGTTTTTTCAACTCCTGGTATTATTTTCTAATTCTTTGTATCTTCTATGTTCTTTGGGTTAACATTTCACTCCATATTTTTTATCCAAATTTTAGTCAAATAGTTTTTTCAAGAAGACCAACCTGGAGCTAATAACAACTTTTCAGGTGCTTTTAATTCAATTAATTTCGTCGTTATCAACATTGTTTCAAGTCCTTTATTTTCGATTTGCATTTTCTAGGTCCTTTGGCTTCAAATTTTAATTTTATAATTTATTTAACCAGAGAGATGTTCAAGCCATGGTATTACGACAAACTCTGACTCCAGTGCTTGCAATATTTCCAATTCCACTCCGGGCATTTTTTATCCTCTCTTCATTCAGCTAAAGCAAACAGTTGTTTTTTCTACACAAACATTGCCCATCTAAACCCACACGACCTTCCATTGGTGTTGTTTTGAATGCAATTATAAACATTTTTGAATATTCTCAATGCCCAACGAGAACAGACTCAAAGTCTTTAATTGCTAAAATTTTACACTTTTTCACCTTAATTGTGTTTTGCTAATATATTTTTTAAATTTGATTAATTTTTCAAAATTATTTTTGTCGACTTTAATTGCAAGTACAGATTTGTTTTCTATGCTATTGACATTGATTCTATGAATTATTAGCAATTTTTTTAAGATTCGTGAGCTAACATTATCGGCAATCCAACCCAAACTGACCCGATCGATCCCCAACCTAATCCAACCCAACCCTGTCCAATACAACCCAACCCAATACATTTATTTTAGTATTTTTGCCACGATAATTTTTTTCCATCCATTCACTGATTCTAACCAAATGGTTTTACCGGAACAAATCATACATCAATTACAACCATTCACACCCCTTTAAGTGCTTTCAGGTCAACTCCTAACACGTGTCATTATTGTTTCCAATTTCTGACCAACTCCTGGCATTATTTTCTAATTCTTTACAAATCATAGATCCTTTGGCTTAACTTGTTCAAGTATTGTATTTTTTTATCAGTTCTTATGTTTGATTCATAATCGTTAACTCGCAACATTATTTTCTAATCCTGCCATTTTGTTTCTACTCAAACTTTGCTATATATTTGCATAACTCCATCGATTCCTAATTTCAAGTATCGTAGTTTAAATTTTCTTAGTTACTAAAATTCCATTTAGCTAACTATCATTTGACTTGTTTTCTCAACGTTCTTAATATTAAGTGTTCCAATAAATATTTCTTTCGTAATACTATTTTTTTTAAACCCAGCTTTCAACATTGTTACAACTTCTCAACTCAACTGCTCCGGAAAACTACCAGAATAAACTGAAAGATTACGAGGAATTTGATTATAGTCCTGAAAGACTGTATTTCAAACAAAATTTCACGAAAACATTTTGCTTATTTTGTAAAAGAAGGTACAACCACACAGTTAAGTCATTGAGAATAATTAAGAAAATAAATAGATCAAGAAAAAATATTCGGCCATGCACTCCAGAAGAGGCCATGGCACCAATCGTTGACGGCAAATTGATCAAATCGCAATACATATACTTGAAAACAGGAGCAAAACAAGTTCAACGTTGCAAATGACATAAATGGGGCATTGAGTCAGTTTTACTCACTCAACATCCAAACAAAAATGTCTTGAGACCTCAGGTCCGACTGATTCAGATTTTTTAGAAGTCAATTACTAAATTGCATAACAATTGTAGATAAGAGAATTGTAGACCAATGATCGATCAATTGTGTTAATGAAAACAATGGGGGATGGAAAAATAGCAAACACTCTAGCTGGGAATCCATGAATCCACATTACATGGAGGTGGCAGGGGCGAAAATGGGAAAATATTTGAATAAAAAAAATAAGACGTCGTGGTCTCGAAATTTTGAAAATAAACTTATGGACCTCATCAAAGAAGGTAAAGGATTTACGAATGATGGCAACACAGTCCGGCAATTTTTCAAGGAACATAAAAAGGCAGCAGGAATCACTGGGGTGGAAATTCTAATATCACGATTCTCAATGATTTTTGTAGCACTCTACGGACGGTATGGTTGGATGCATAGGGCTGACGTTATGAACACTTTGTTGAGTGAGGAGACTTTAGATACAAGATACAAAAAATGTCACCCCTGGGAACACAACACTCAAAATTAATATGAAACAAAACATTGAAGACCTCCTCATGTCCTGCTGATATCGTCGAATCCACTCATAACCAGTACGAAGGAAATGAAAGAGAAAAGTCAAAGCAAAGTACCCGTGGAATCATAACATTTTTGTGCAAGAAGAATTCAATATTTGTTTCATTTCAGAAAATTAAGTATGTGTTTGCAGTTTCCAATTTTCAATTTCGTAACAAAGTTGGTGTTGGGTTGGGTTGGGTTGGATTAGGTTGGGTTAGGTTGGGAATCGCAAATTGGCCAAATCAAGCCTTAGAGTTCATTTCAGCACAGAAATAGTAATGTCCTCGTAAAATTACAAAATTGTTCACTATGACTACGTAAACTAAGTTAACTGAAGATTTCATGAAACTTTCAAAGTCCCCAAAGATCTTCTTCATCTACGATCCCAAGTTCATCGTTTTGAATCCTGATACACATGTTCTTCAACATTCATCAACATTGCATCATTTTCATTGGCATTGCACTCAACAGAGTTAACAAATCATTTGGATTATTGTAAATTCCTGAAAGCGATCTTTTGCTTTGCCCCAAGTTCAAGGCATATTTTTTGTCGATTTATATCCTGATACACATTTTCTTCTCGAATACCAACATTACACCACTTTTGTTGACATCGCATTCCTGAAAGTGATCTTTTTCATCTTCCCACCCAAGAGCTTTAACTTCAACTATCATCGATTTTAATTTTCTGGACACGCTTGTCACAACCCGACTCTCCCAGTATCCAATTCCTCTCCAACACGTATTTACACAGAAATGTTTGCGTAACAATTTCGCCTTGGGATCGCATTTCCGTCTCGGCGCATAAAGCACCCATTGTGCACGACAACGCGTAGAATTCCAAACATTTGACATTTTCGCACAGCTGCCTCCGTCGACACAATAACATTCCCCAGACGCGCGCCGCGCCGCACAATGCGATTCGAAACCGCGAACGGACGGCGAATCTCCTTCGTAACCGACGCCACAGGGACGCCGGGCGACCGCATTGACGGCGATCGCTTCCATTTGTCGGGTCCCCGGGGTGCGAGCGAGCCCGGCCCCTTTTATCAATCGGATTCCGCCGTCGCACCGAGGAAGTCGATACTGCGTGCACGTGGTAGACACTCGGCGTCCAATTCATCTCCGGAATGGGAAAAAACAACCAGATAGAAGGAAGCGAGAGTTTTTTGCCGCCGCGTGAATTTGTGTACGCGATACCGCTTATCGTCGTGAATGTCAACGATCCGTCGTCGCCGGCTGTGACATTTAATTTTAAAGGGTAACGTTCGTCGTACGCGACGTGAATTGTGGTGGTTAAAATAGGCGAAGCGTTTCGTGACCTTTGAGGGGTAATAAATATTTTTAAATGTCATTCGGAGCTAATGGCAATCATTAAAATAACAATGGACGTTGTAATTCATGCGAATGAAACTAAACGAAACAAGTAGTCAAGACGATCTAAAATCATTTCGCTATTGTTAGATGCAATCAAGTAATAAAAGTCAGAGAAAAGTAGGTGCGCCACACATTATTCGCCATAGATCTATTGCATTAAGAGATAAACACGTGTGTGTCGTCCAATATCATCAACCCAAACAGTACAATCAACACTTTAAAATTAACGACAATTGTCGTTGGGTTGGTCGTACACAAAATTGGCGCAGTCGTATCGATAGACTAAAATATTTTCATTGGTGAGGTAACTGTTCGAAATTTACTAAATTAATTGTGAAACTGAATGCCAAAACAACATCAAATAATTTCAGATTAAATCCTTCAACGTTCCAATTTCAACATACGCGAGATCACTCACAAATCCCGTTAAAAAAAGATAAGATAAAATACAATATAATTAGAGAGCTTTGTACACATTTTTTCGTCAATTCATTAGCGCAATATTGTCGTCATAAACGATCATGCGGGTCGTTACGTCTATACGGAGACAAACAGGTGATTTTTTTATCAGAAAATTCGGCACATTCAATTAAATGATTTAATTTCAGAGCTCGAGGTTTTAGATGGAATTAAAATTTAATATTAAACATTAAGAAGAAATTAATTGATTAATTAATAAGTGGTATAATAAAGATAATTTTACTAATTCTAAATAACAATTAAGGGATAACGAACAATGAAGTTCGAATTATAAAAGTCATACATAAAGTTACTCCGTCAAAATCGTGTCAGATATTTTAAATTTATTTTTTTTTAATTATTTGCGTTTCAAATAACTATCGTACTTTGAGGCTATTGACTTGAAAATATATTTTTTATACGTAAAATTGGGACATATCTGACATATTTGGCCGTAGAACGGCGTAAACACCAAAACCACACCATCGTTTTTGACCAATGAAAAAGGAGAAACGCGACTATGACATTAGGCATTTTCTGAAGATATCAAATCGTTGCACGAGTAATGGCAGCACTTCTTTAAATGCCAAAGAGTTCGCGTCGTCTCATTTAGAGAAACCTAACTAATATACCCGCCATGGACTTTCCAAATGAAATAAACGATTATCTTATTAATTAAATAATTGCTTCGAATATTATTAATAAAATGGGCAAGGATGTTTTGATGTTAGTTTAAGTATTGAGTTTGTAAAGACGTTAAAATGAACGGTTATCAATAATTAACCACACCACACGTTTAAAATCTGAGCTACTCAACTCACGTTTGAAGTAGAAAGGGTCAAAGTTATCTTTGACTAAAAATAATTCGTTTAAAACATCATTAAGATGACTTTACTTGCAAATAAGTCGAGTCAGTTCTTCATCTGCAAAAAATGAAGAGTTGAAGGCCAACGCGTAAGAAAAACTCTCAGCCCCCCTCGCCCATACACCGCTACATTGTAACCGGTTGATATTGTTTACATAATTAATATATTTCTTTGAATATCAAGTCCTTGACACTTAACTCCGATTCACGTGGACGACGTATCTACAAAACACAGTTTAAATACCTGGCACGTTGAAGAGCACGAAGACGCAGAAGGGCAAGAAGACGACGAACGCGACCACCAGGAAACAGTTGCGTCGCCGCATGGGGGAAGACATGCCCAAGTTGACCACCATATCCCTTCGTCAGACACCGCACAAGCAACAGCACCGATGCCACATCACCGTGAACATTACACCGGTCGCCTCGATATCCCGTCGAAAGCGTCGAAAACGTCCCCCTTGTTTACAAACGGACGACACGTGATCGCACAGTGGACGTGGGCGCCGGTCGCAACGAAACGCCGCCGCAACGATTTAATCGCAACTAAACGCGAAACGCGACCGAACGGCGCTTATGTAAGGCCCGCGTTGTCGCGGTGGTGGAACCACACGCGACCGGGCGATCGACGCCGACGATTGCCGAGCAACCGCGCCTCTGTGCCTCTCTGCATGCGACGCGCGCGTCGTTCTATCGATCGCGGCCGTCTTCCGCCCGATTTCTGTTGTCGCGAGGAGATGTCGCGCGTCGCGGCTTTTGCCCGCTTTAATCGGATCGAAACCGATCACTAGAATTTTATTTATTTTTCCAGATTAACTCCGCGACATTTTGAAATAACCACGGGCGCGGAACGAACTGTCACCGTGTCACTCAAACGGCAACTTTCAATACCCCCCACCGCCCACTAAGGCGAAAGTACTAAGTCTTTTAGCCCGCGGAACATACGACCAGTTGTCGTGACGTCACACATTAGACCAATGCAGTGACGAAATCTCGGCACGTTCAATGAAACTCCCCCCCCCCCCAAACGCATACCAAAATCCCCCCTCCGGTTATTCAAAATAATAAAAAATCAAAAATTATACTACTGTACATTTTGTCGATGGGAAGAAATCAAAATGTTAAATTACAATGCAAAATAAACAAGTGAACAACGAACAAACAAAGAAGACAATAGAATAAAAATCAAACGATAAAACTAAATACAGATGAAAGTAGACAAATAAGAAAAATAGTAAATTATTCCATCAGCACTGATGATTGCTATTACTCACGAGGATGGCATTTGCGTGACATCACTTGACAAATGATTGTTTAATATAATAATTTAAATACACGTTTCTGATTGACTGAAAATTCTTTATTAAATATTGCGTAATTTAATAATAGTAATAAAAAATAAATCAATATTGTCGTAGGGAAAGTAAAACAATTGAAAATTGATACGACGACGGGCAATGAACAATGAGAATGGAGAATTTGCATGCATCTAGACCAGTCATTTGTGTCCTGGTTATTAAAATTTGTGAATTGTAGTGTTGCCCGCTTTAAGACAACAGGAGCGCCAAGTATTAACAATAATTTATTTCGATTGCTTTTCTAAACTAAGCAAATCATTACATTTCAGATTCACCAACCCAACCCAATTCAACCGTACGCAACGCTACCCAACCCAACCCAACCGAACCCACTCCAACCCAACCCAACAAGTCCTCGGTTAAAGATCACACGTTTGTTTTGTACCAATTATAATCATTAACTTTATGTAATATTTTGTTGTGCACAATGTAAGCGCATAATTTTCACTTTACTTTGGTTTTCCATGGTTCGATATCTAAACAAATACTTTTTGTGATGGTAGGTACAAAATGTATAAAGGCAGTAAAATTCAAGATCATTTGGAACGGAACCAAAATACAAGAAGTTTGTGTGTGAGTATTCCCGCCATCTAGACGTGAATACTCACTCTTACTGCTACATAATTGCAGAGGTCTTTATCGACAAACAAAGTTGGTACTTATCCAGACTTGCAAATTTCTTGTCGTCACCTTAATACATTAGCTGAAGTGTGTGGAGTTAAAAAATTCAAACAACCAAAATAAAATAATATGACGAAATAAAACGAAAACTAAACGAGGACTGAAACCTGAAAAAAGTTACGCAAATCTCAGGGAGGGGATGAAAAATCGACCGACTAATAACCTGTTCAATATCTAATGTTAATTATTAATTTCGAAAGCCGTCATTCTGACCTCCCATAAAAAAATAAATACCATTTAATATTTTTGAGATTTTTCAATTTAAAAAAATCATCGTGCACCTAACCTGGAGTGTATCGAAAGATCACGTTGCTAGCGGTTATAATAGTTCAAAATTTTAATGCGATCTCACGAAAATACTTGAAATCAAAATTATAACGCACAAAACTAAAAGAAAACTTTAAGGTGGAGCTTAAAAAGCTCTAAATTACAAACAACGAACAATAATTAATTGGCATTGGCAATCTATAAATTAACACAAACACAAGAGAAAAAAATACTCACCCCAGCATCTAAACAATCTAGACAATTTAAACGTGATTTATGACAATTCGATGGAAACATGCGAAACAAACAATTAACATGCAGATTACGTACATACGTCAATCAGTAACAAATCACAGCCAACAATCCTCGCCGAAATTTCCAATCAACTTAATAAAAATTGGCCATTGCTTCTTTCAAAGCCTTACGTTTGTTATACTGATATCTTTCGATTTCATCTGTGTTGGGTTTATTTTTTTCGTTTATTCGTTTCCATAGCGATATCGAAATAATTTCGTTTGATTAACTCTCCATTAATGGGGCCAATTAAAAAAACGTATATCTTCGCAATCAACAATTCCACTTACAAGGTCACATGACGTCCTTAAAACCACAAAGACTTTCAATTAAGTCGTTCGGCGTTTACAGCATAATCGACACCGTAACCGTCCGATGATATTACAAACGGAACCAGTTCTAGTTATCATATGGTCTTGGGTGGTCTGAAACCTATTCACCGGACTATCCTATGATTCACAGAGCAACCAGCAGAGCAAACAGGTGCAGGTGCAAGAGCTTACCGTTAGATGCTTCTGAACCAACGACCTCCATATTTCGCGATATTTAGACGATTTTAGGATAAAACGGTTTCGATTTTGACTTTAGACTGCAGTGATATTTAATAACGCATTTCAACTGTAATTGAAGCATCAGATACGTTAAAATATCCAACGTGGTTAAAATTTAAATGTCCCGATTACTTATAGTCGCTCGTACGAACTTAGATATCCGGTCAATGACGTCAAATGTTTGGTCAAATGACCAAAAAATACGCCCGAGAACAATAGACTTGCCATATTGATTGTTTGCATTCTATATTAAAACCCACGAATGCATTAGACAAATACAAGTTTGTTTTACATTTTTCTAAGAAATGTAGCAAATCACTATTTTTGTTTCGTTTCACCAATAACACGATCTTACTTAAATTTACGATTTAATTCGATGCCCATATGTCCTCTCATAACCTCGCGGTTAATAACAAAATTTATTACAAACTTTGCGTTAGTCACTATGGCGACATAGTTGTGTTTTTAATGGCGAAAATATTCAAATAAATAACACATTTATTTATTTGTTATTTTAATGGTCGTTTCTTTCCACATTACTTTAATTCCGCGGATTTTTTTCTTGACGTTTAAAATGTATCGTTCCCATATGATGTTTTTATTGTTGGTTTTTCCGTATCTACATTGTAGACTAAAAAATCTTTAAAACGTCAGGAATTTGCTTGCGTGTGCAGTTATTGCATTTCAAAAGGAAAATTTGAGCAATGCAACATGCCGAAAATTTTCTACGTGCGGTTCTACTTATCGAAAATCACACACGAAATATAAATTGCAGGAAGGGAACATTTCGTACATTTTATTTAAATTGAAAAATTGCACACTATGTTTAAGTAAGCGCACGTAGGACGTGTAGTAAGTATAAATGGGTGAATCGGCAAATTATTTACATTATTGTGTAGTATAATAACCAGAACTTGCTAGAAATTGAACTAAAACTCGAACACCTATATGTAGTTGTCGAGGAAATTAGCAACATAAACGTTGCAAATTGTTTTATTATAAACAAAACACTTTAAAAATTTCCTGAATTCGTCAACCAACTCCAAATTAAAATACATTTAAATGACATTTTTGAAAATAGGAAATTTTTATAAATTACATTAACGACTTAACAAATAACAAGTTGATTGATATTTTTGTTTAAAGTTATTCGTGTGGATGTTTCTATTATTTTTCATAAAGAAGTATAACTTAACGCAAAAATAATTGATATAACAAGAAACAAAACAAAAAAATGCCAAACACGCAAATCGCACCTTATGTAAGAGGTGGGGCATTTACGATAATCACTTAGAGGAACACCTGAGCAATTACTACTTTCATGTCGTAAATTTTACGACCAAGTCGAAGAAATAAAATATTCAACAAACTTACCAATTTATCACGACAAGTGATGAGAACCTCATCGGCCATAAGTAGATATTTCAACCTCCACACATCTGAAATTAAAAATATTTATTTGCAAACGTGTGCATTATTCAAATAAGAAAAATAACTTGAAAATTTTGAAAGCGTTCTGAACTAATAGCCTAGCTGATAATAACAAACAATTGTTATTAATTTTTTTGTAGATAGAACGTATCAAAACTAACCTCACCCAATACACCTACCATGTCTTCATGAATTTCTTTTGGAACAACTCATTCTTTTGTAAGTATTTTACATCTGATTTTTCAATGTTAACAACTTCTCTAAACTTAAACAATCACTCGTACAAACAATGCAATAACGTTGCATCAACACCAATGCACACAAAGTAAGTTATCATAAATGATATCTTTGTTTACTTTACTCTTGAAACGAATATATTAACTGTAGTCACTGAACTTACACCAACAAAATAAGATAAACATGCGAAGCACTTCAAATATAAAACAAACGAATTTGTTCAAGTCAGTTACTGCGCATTACACAATAATAGTGATAATCAACGTATTTACCAAGTAACTCGATTCCCAGGTATTTTTAATGCGCAGTTTTTGGAAGAAAATAAACACCTAATGGTGATAACTATTGCGTCAGGGTCAGGAAACTCGCCATCTGCGCGCGTTGTCAATAACTTAACACAATACATTTGAGCAGGAAAAATACTAAGATCAATACAAATTAAAAATTACTATGCAGATGTTAATTATGCTATCAGAGTTAATACAAACAGATATTTCGGTTTCGTGTGGTAAGAGTCTTGGTTGGTTAGTGACGAGTTATGTTCCCACTGCGTCCATGTTTTAACATTTAAGTTATTTTAATTGTAAAATAATCATTGTCATCGCCAAAAAATTGTATTGTAATGAATCAAATATTGGACTTTGGAATTTTGTGACCATATTAATTCAATATTAATAAAAAATCAATATTAGAAATTAATATTAAAGTCAAAAAAGTTCCATTGTGAAAAATCTAGCTAAGAAAACCATTAACAAAAATCTACTAGAATGACCAAGTAATAGGACAATATGTAGAAGATGTATTAAATTATTCTGTGACTATCACAAAAATGTCAACATTGTCGAAATTGCCAAAAAATCGACAATGATAATTATCTAAATCACAAACATGTCAAACACAATAATTTAAAAAATAAATATTCAAAACAATTGCAAAAGTGCCAAAATTGACGATAAATAGTAAAGAAAGCTCAATTCAAGAGCATTGTCAAAAATCAAACTATTGTCAGAATTGACGATGTTATCAAAAAAATCGTACAAACTGCCCAAAAAAAATTAAACTTTTGCGAAATTGTCAAAAAAAATCACCAATTTGTCAAAAACACAAAAGATGTCATAATTGATAATTAGTTCAACAGGAATTTGTTAAATAAAAAGAATTCTCAAGAAATCAAAATGCAAACGATTGCCAACTGGCAACAATTTTAACATTGACAAAATTACCAAAAAATCGACAATGATAATCGCCTAAATGTCAAACTTGTCAAATACAATAAAGTTATAAAATACATATTCAAAGCAATTGCCAAACTTCCAAAACTGGCGAATTTGTAAAAAAACAACAACGAGAGTGACGATCGTTTCAAAGTCAAACTTGACGATAAATAATCCAAGAAAAGCTCAGTTGAAAAGAATCGTAAAAAACAAGATTCAAACTATTGGCCAAATTATCAAAATTGACGAAATTTTCAAAAACCAGTGTAACTATCAAACTTAATAAGAAATTCAAAAGAATCGCCAATTTGGCAGAAATACAAAACATGTCAAAATTGTGCAAAATGACAATTAGTTTAACGAAAAATTTGTGAAATACATGGAATTGTCAAAAAATCAAAATGCAAACTATTACCAACTGCTATAAATGTCAACATTGACGAAAGTCATAAAAAATAGGCAATGATAATTGTCTAAATGTCAAACTTGTCAAATAAAAGAAACTCTAAAACATTGACATTCAAACCAATTGCCAACCTGACAAAATTGGCGAGATTGTAAGGAAAACGATATCATTTGAAAGTTAAACTTGGCGATAAATAATCCCAAAAAGCTCAATTTAAACAAATTGTCAAAAAATAAAAATATTCAAACTATTGGCAAATTGACAAAATTGTTCTAAAAATAACCTAAATGCCAAACTTAAATGCTAGAAATACAAAATGTATCAAAATGGTCTAAAATAATCGAAAATGATAATTATCATAACGTCAAACGTGTCAAATACAAAGAATTGTCAAAAATAAAAATACAAACTATTATAAACTGTTAAAAATATCGACATAAAAAAATCGACAATAATTATCGTCTAAATGTCAAACTATAAAGCAAACAAATAAAAATTAAAAACAACTGTCAATATTAAAAATGTCAAAATTGTCAAAACAATCGAAAATAATAAAAATTTTAACGTCCAATACTAAGGATTATAAAAATAAAAATTAAACTATTGCCAAAATTGACGAAATTTTCAAATAATCCCAACAAAAATTCAAGAAATTTGTCAAAAATACAAAAGGTGTCAAATTAGTTCACTGGAAAGCTCATCAATTGTAAAGAATTGTCAAAAAAAGCAATAAAATGCAAATTATTACCATCTGCCAAAAATGCAAACATTGACAAAAAAATCGACCACGATGATAGTCTAAATGTCAAACTTGTCAAATACATTAAAGTTTAAAAAAATATTCAAACCAAAAATCCAAAAATTGGCGAAATTGTTAAAAACGAAAATGACAAGTCAAAGTTGACGATAAATAATCCCATAGGAGCTCAATTCAAAAAAGAAAATTCAATTATTGTAAAAATTAAGAAATTGTCAAAATCCATTCGAAACGCCAATAAATTCATTTCAAATACATTTAAGTTTTGACTGGTATGGGTCGTGGTATTATTTACGTAGTTTTTTTTTTTTTTTTGAATGATGGATGATTTCATTATTTGACATTATTAATTTTTCCACTTTGTGGTATTCTTCCTCAAACGTTGGGTATATTATTTCAAATAAATCACACACAAGTCGTCCTGGTCGTGTTTAATATAGGATTTATAATCTAGGACGCGAACTCGCAGACATTTGTTACACCGCGATCGCTATTAGTAGCAACAATAAATTTAATGGCATCGACGTTTTGTTTCACATAATACGTGGTGACCCCTAACTGTTGTGGTTCATGGGAAACACCACGGCCTAGATCGGCCGACGAGGCAACCACGCCCCGTCCGTAAAGGTAGGTCAATGTGGGCAAGAATCTCGCGACTCGCCAAGGAACAAGTGCCCTAATAACCGTCTAACACAAATCCTTTAACAAAAAAAAAATAAAGCGCGAAACAGTCGAAGTAAAAAGTTTCCGGTTTATGTGAGTCATTTATAAGTGAGTTAGTTTAAAGGCGTAATAAATAGTCGTGGCTTTTATTGGAATTATTTTATTATTTTTCGGATCATAAAATTTAAAAAAAAAATGTATTTTTATTATTTTATTAAGTTTCGACAACTTAGATGTAAGCTTAGAGTCGTTGGTCGTTGCAAGTTTGGGTCGGAATAATTTTAATATGTATTGTAATTAATTTAAAATAAATTCGTTTTATTTCGTTCGTAATTTGCAAATAGCATACGTTTACAGACATCAAAATAGAACACATAGAAGCCGAGCAACAAATCAAAGATTTTAAGATTTATTTTCGATTATAAGATCGATAGCAAATGTTTTATTTTTCATCTACCACCTACGCGCGTTCGTTTCAATTTACTCGAATGTGATTTATTCGTTTTTCGTTCGCAATCGCGCGCTCGTTTGTTTCCATCAACGCCCCGCGTCCATTCATTTAGATTTAATTTGACGCGCGGATCGCTGCAATAAACCGGCAAGTTCGCGACGGAAAAGAAAAATTAATGAACCGCTCGCGGACTGTGGAAAATCGCCGTGGAAACAATGCGTCGCCAGACAAAGCTTTTAATTAAACTTCGAGGCGGCGAACTCGCGCTTTGTGTTTTTTTCCCCCGGCGTGAACTCGAAAGGATACATCGCCGACCCGTCACGCTCGCGGCGTGTCATAATGCACTTAATTGGCGGTAAAACATTTATGAAATTTCATTCGCAGGGTACGTACGGTGGAAATAACTCGGAACCAGTCGTGCTGAAACGCATGTGTGCTTTGATGTTTTAGAGTCGGTTTGGATGCGTCGAGGCTGACGTGCGACGTTCGGTCGGTGATTTGCGATCGGCTGGATGGGAATGGGGAAGTTTGTCGTGGATAACGATATATCGGGGGATCTTTAAGAAAAATGCCGAGGGGAATAAACAACAACAAATGTAACATGAAATCGATTTTTTTCCAAAGGAATCAAAAGTTTGGAGCATCGTTGGACCAGGTGCATCGACGATGTAGAAAAATAAGTTTGATATTTCTTCAATTTATTTCCTTCTATTTTAGGGACCGTAAATACTGATCCCCCCCTCGTATATATTTCATTATCTGTGTTTTACTTTATACGACTCCTAAAATGTGATGATAATAAAATTTTTGATAAATGGGGTAATCATACAGCAAACATAAACTAGGGGCTAGAAGGATCAACAACGACAATACTACAAGAGGCGAAGTCACGTAAATTACCCTGAACAAATTAATAACAACAACACGATTGACGTGAGCGCTTATATTACCGGACCGGGCATTAGGTCGCGTTTTTAGCGTCCGTTTAAAAATTACTTACATGCAAAGCGTAATTGGGTTAGGTCCGCAATTACGCCATGTAATGGAATTTATTACGACAAAAGACCACTTCGGCCAATCGAATTAAAGTTTACTTTTAATTGGTACGATTCCGGACGCACTCCGTCATTAATTCACGGAGCACGACTTGCGTCGATTAATTTCGGCCGGCGTCATCGTTACCGTTTATGTACAGTCAACAATGATGGGGGCGATCGATATCGCGGTAATTAATTCGTGCCGAACCTGCCGGACTCTCCGGAGTTATTAATTAACTTTATAGTTTCGAGAACTCAATATCGGAGTGGCCGGCTAATGAAATATCGGCGATAACGGCCACGGGTTCGAGTGACTCGACACGAATTCCGCGAGGAATATTCCGCTCGTGGATGGTGTAATGTGAATTGTTCGTTTTCAGATTCGCGTTTGATGGGGGTGGGGTGGGAGGATGCATTGTCCTTACAGTTGCTTCGCAAATAATTTTAAATCAAAAAACACAAAATCACAACGCCCCCTTCAATTATTATTACTATTATTATTATTTTCGTCAAAGAAAAATCAAACTGACGCAAACTAACAGAACAGTGTGAACAATCACACAAACGCCTTCACACATATTTTTGACGTAAAATCGAAAATCTTGACGTGAAATTATCGCCGGTGCTCCAATACGTCGAAATTAATTGCGATTTGATAAGCGCGAATCCGTACACGAATCCACATGGCCGTAATTTCCGTATCGATTTTCGCCGGGCGAATACCCACCCGCGGAACACTTGAACATCGGAGTTTCAGTAAACAGTCGACGGTCACGAACACCTCTTCAAATAAGCGCCGAAAGTAGTTCATCCCGGCCACATCCGATCTAATCGCCGTCGAAGGCGGTCATCGCGGATGGGCAGCTCACCGAACAGCGGGCACGTGCTACCGGACCTGGTCGAAGACGACGACGACCGGTCGTCGGTGTCCTCCGACCACAATCACTTCCAGGTGCGTTGGACGTCGCCGTTTTCGACTTACGGCGCGTGTTTTTTTGGCAGATACAAATTTTGGTGACTCCGTGCCTCGGTCCGGACGGCAGCACCGAAATCAAGGTCTCCGGGGGATTGGCGAACGCGCGACCGACGTCGAGGAAACTTCCGCCCATACATAATTTACCAGGTACGAGTTAGGTTAAGCGGCGGCCGTAAATTCGAAACGCCGCTGGAGTTGTAAAGTTGCCGAATGTCGCGTACGCTTGTTGAATGTGGAGGGACTCGATGCATAATGCACGCGATGCATTATTTAATCCGTCCCTGACCATAAAACTATAACATAAATTTTTCATACCGTCGCTGAAAATAAAATGCATCCCCGAACCCATTTCATGGCGTCTTATGTTTCTGTTTCTGATCTTTTATGCTTTTATAATTTTCAATTTGAAATTAAAAAGGTAAACCATTTCGAATCTTTGACGATCGTACTTCGATCAAAAAAAAAAACAAACTGTTTTGTCCGCACATCCGATCTGTTTAATTAATGTTCGTGGCATTTTAAATTCGTGATAATTTTCAATTAGGGTTAACAAGATTCGATTTGACACTTGTTATATTTATTTATTTTAATTGCGATTGGTCTTTATTAAAAATTTACGCTCAACTATTTAAAAAATAATTACGTTAATTACACTCGCTCCGAAATATACTTTTAGTGCACATAAAGTAATTGGTCTATTTAAAATAAAATAATGGAAATATATATGAAAATAGTATGATGACAATTAAAAAAGGTAATGACAACAACACCGCAAACAAGTTATCGTCATTACGACAATAGACAATATCAATGAAAACAACAATGCAACAAATTAACAATGACAATGACAACGACAACGATGATAAAAATAGTGACAATCACAACTACAATAAAAAGTGACAATAGCGGCGTCAGGATGAATAACCATGACAACGACAATGGCAGAAACAACGACAAACAACGATGACGACAACAACGGCAATGAAATGGCAAGCAATAGCAAGTTAAGCATGCGAAGGGCAGTAAATAATATCAAAGAAAACAACTACGATAATAAAAATTAACTATGACAATGACATCGAAATAACAATGACAATGAGACCGGCAATAAAAATTACAATGATAGTAATAACGTCAAAATCAATGACAACGACATATAAACAATAAAAATCACTAGGATGAAAACATCGATGAGTATGACAACAAAGACAACGATAACAATACAACAAGAACTGGACACTAAAAATAAACATGGTACAGAAAACGATAAAAAATCACAATAAAAATATCAATAATCACAACGCCAAAAAAAATGACAACGGCAATTACAAGAAAAATTACGACTGCGATAAAAAATAACACAACAATAAAATATGACAATGACGATGATTCCCATGTATTCCCATTTTGATTTTGCTATAATTTCTTTTATTACCGATTAACCGGATATTTTAATTGTTCATTTTCGAATTCGATATTTTCTTATAATTTTATTATTTTGCTCGTGCGTGTCTTTTATTTTCACTTGCGTTTGGTATCTATTTTTATTTCAATTAGAAATTTGAATTGAATTAATTGGGACAAGATACGTAAAATAAAATTTCGGTAGTGTCACGCAATAGCTACATTAAAAAAATTACATACCTTTTTACAGAAAACTCATTTCTGCAGCAAACACAATGAATATACTGCTCGCCATCAGATTCGAACCTGGAACAATATCGAATATTACATTTCATTTATGACAACAATACAACTAAATGACAAGACAATGACGACAAAGGCAATAAAAATGACTATGACAAGGACAAGAAAACATGACGGTGATAATAACAATGGCACAGACAATGCATTGTCAAAAAATCGTAATGATAATATAATGACAACAAAAAATGACAGTGATAACGACAATAAAATTGACAAATATACAGTCAGCGGTGCCAAAGAAAATAAAAATGACAATATAATATATAATATAACATAGACAACAACAGCAACAATGATATAGGCAGCGACAATATCTTAAACAACGACAATGACATAGGTAATGATAATGACATAGACAACGACAATGATATATACAACTACCATGACATTGACAATGACAATGGCAAACAACGACATTGACAGCTACAATGACGTAGACGACTAGCATAGACACAACCAATGTATTGTTAAAAAATTGCAACGATAATAACAATAAAAAATACAGCGATAACGGCAATAAAATTGACAATTAAACAGTCAGTGACAATGACAATACAAATGACAATGACAATGAGTATAAAACATAACGTAGACAACGAGAATGCCATAGACAACAACAAAGACATAGCAACGATAATGACATTAAAAAACATCACAACATTGCAATAAAATGATACGGTGACAACGATAATAAAATTGACAACAATAACAATGGCACATGTAATGACATTGGCATACACAGTGACAACAAACCATAACAATGACCTTGTAAACGACAATAAATGTGAGACTAACAACTACAATAATACATCACAACGGCAAGAAAATAACAACGTACACGACAATAAAATTTACAATTTTTATAAGAGAAGCGTTTTTGAAAAAATCGAAAAATGTGTTTTTAATTTGTAATGGTACTAATATACCACTGTAGTCCTCTTCCAATGGTAATCATTAAATAATTTCATTGGTATAGAATAAAAATTTCGAAAATGAATTTTTATGAGAAAAGCCTACTATTGAAAATACGGTTTTGAAAAATCGAACTTTGTTTATATTTAATAAAATTAATGAACTATCGAATTGTATTTTACAATAATTTCAATGATTTAAAAAAATCTAAATTTTTCCATTTTCCACATAAACAATAAAAATGACAATGAAAACGATACCGACGATGACAATAATAATAGAAATAATAATGGGAAGGACAATAGATATATCAAAGACAATAACAATGACAGACAAAGATAATAAAACATAACGACGTGGACAATAAGAATGTCAACAGCAACGACAACAACTCCAACTACAACGGCAATAGCAATTACAACAACAACAACAACTTTTCTGTTATCTGATGACAACGACGCGACGAAGCAACGTAAATAAAAAATAACAAGAAAAGTGACATCGTTAACAACAACGACAATGATATAGACAACAACAATAAAAAACATAAATTACAAGGACAATGAAAAATGGCAATAATAAAAAACAATGGCAATGACAATAAAAAAATATGAAAATGCAAGAACAACGATAACCAAATACAAGAACAATATCAAATACAATAAAAGTGACAATCCCTATGCAATAACAGACTACAAATTAAACGATATCAAGGACAATAGAAATGACAACAAAAATGACAATGAGCTAGGTAGCCACAACAAAAAATAATACCACTGATAATAAAAAAATGACAACGACGATGACATAGACAAGAACAATAAAAATTACAATGACATTGACAGCACCGACGACAAAAAATGACAATGGCAAAGACAACAACAAAAAGTGATAATGATAATGATACCGACAATAAGAAATGACAATGACAATGTCAAAATCAATAGACAATACATTTCAGCGAATGTATTAAGGGGATGACAGTTGTTTCGCCCTCTATGACATGAGTGAAATTTATTTTCAACAAAGCGAGATTTATTTTCGACGGTTGGGAATTAATTACAAATTTTTACAGTACCAACTTGATTGGTCGAAAAGACCTCTGCAATTACGTAGCAGTAAAAGTGTGTGCGTATTCACGTCTAGATGACGCTAATATGAAGTGATTGTCATCATTGATTATAACACTGACACAACGACAATGATGATGAGAAATCGCAATAACAACCACCAGGATAATAAAATAAAATCGTAATGAAAATGACAAGAACAGTACAAATGACAACGACGGCAACAAGACCAATAATAAATAACAATGAAAAGGACAAAGGCAACAACAAGAAAAATAACAATGATAA
This sequence comes from Geotrupes spiniger, assembly GCA_959613385.1. NCBI lineage: Eukaryota > Metazoa > Arthropoda > Insecta > Coleoptera > Geotrupidae > Geotrupes > Geotrupes spiniger. The sequence goes on from OY390739.1 coordinate 26,372,306, forward strand.
TGATAACGATACTGGTCGAATAATAAGACACTGGCAGCAACAAAGACAACGAACAATACCAATGACTATGACAATAACAACAACAACGATAACGATAATAAGGAATATCAAGAAGAACGATCATGACAATAAAAATACGATAACAATGACAAGGACAACAGAAGCATTTATAATGACAATGACAAGAGCAGTCAAAATTAGAACGGCGACAACAATGCTTATAAAAAATAATAAATGACGATAATGAAAATAATAATATAATAACAATTACAAGGACAATGAAAATTACAATGGCAATGAAAACTACTATGACAACAGAAACGACAGAGATTAAATTTTATGATAAATTAAAAAAACGCACGACCAATGATGCCTGTGTATTGATGTATTTTCAATTTTGTAGCTAAATTCGATATAAAACGATGCAATAATACACTGTTCTGAGTCCTTTAATAGTTTTCTAATGAAATGACAACGATATTTGTTAAAGCAGTGTCCCAGCTATGTCCGAGCAGAAAAATATCGGTTTTTCTTGTCATCGTAATATCGCAAATACTAGCCAAAACTACGCATTATAATTATATTGCACTATGACTTGAATATAAACAAACATACTGCTCGATATACCAAAGCCCCACAATTTTCAATCAACGACAATCCACTCCGTAGTCGTATAAGTCATGCGAATCCGTTTCGCGGAGCGTATCGGAATCTCATTATGACTTTAACAGTGGTCGTTAGCGAATCTGGCGAACTGACGCGAGCTTTGATGTTCGCGCCGTTTCCTTTGATGCGACGAACGGCAAACCCGAATCTTTGATTAGTGGGAGCATCTTTGCACTGCGCCGCGAAACGTGTAACGAACGCGATATTTCCAGAGGGGCCGATAAAAGGACCGACCGGCTGTCCCTTCGGGACAACGATTTCGTCCGGCTCGCTCGTGCGAGAAAATTGCGTTCCGGTTCAAAAATAAAAGTCACATATGAAAAGTTTTTTCACTATGACGAAATCCACCCAAAACAAGAACAAATAGCACAAGAAAAACAACGACGTCGGAAAATAAAACAAATATGAAACCAAAATAATTAATAGCCACAGTGGTAAATGAAATAACCAAAATTACTTAAAATAAAATAAAAAACGATCACTTTGTCGTTACAGTAAAAATAAAGATTAATTTAAAACAAACATGCGTCATCGAAAAAAAATATTTTCGCGTACAGGAAATACCGTCCGTTTCATTTGCAGGGTCGCAATGGATGAGAAAAAGTCCGAACGCATCCGGGAACGTCTCCCCGAAATCGCGATACCACGTGAACTGCAAGGACAAAGGCGGCTTTGAAAACGTGCAGTTCGCCAAGCATCGCTTCGCGCACGCCAAGAAATCCAAGTCATCCGAACGTAAGTTCAACATTATTGAAATTGTTTTGTCTCATTGCATGGAAAAACAGCGCACGAAACAATAATTTTTAAAACAAGTCTGTGTGGTCAATAAATCGCTGCACTTATTTTTGCACGCGTGTGTGTTTGGTGGCCTATGCTAAAGCAACGTTGTCTACTTGAAATAGTTTTTTGAGACTACCACGTGGAGTGCCTAAAATAATAAATATGAGCGTAAAATGGCGGATGTGTATATTTTTGCAATTTTATTGCACATGGATATGTGTTATCAACAAATACTTCGTTGCAGGTTTCGTACAATTTTATTAATAAAATATATTGTTTGTTACATGCAATTTAAGTGAACTAAAGTAATTCATTAACCCCAATGAATGCTGAAATCAAATTTATCCAAACTATTTATGGAGATAAATACATTTACGAAATTAAAAAAAATAAATAATACTTCTAAATAATATTTTTATAAAAAACTCGATTTTAAAATCAAAATAATAAACAACTCATATCACACGTCAAATTACGAAACTTTTATAGATACACCGGATAGTAAAGAAACTTTTACTTTTATAACACTGCACACATTCAGAAATGTGTTTCTGGTGATTTCGTCTAACACTATTTCAGCGAGCTTCGCCAGACGTTTTAATTCAGATTTGAACCATTATGCATTAATATAACGAGATATCAAGTTGGTCGTGGATTTTAATATAATTTTCTGAAGTAGTAGTTTGCCATTGTAATCGTAAACAGTTTTAAAATTAGTGTTTTCATTATAGTGTGATTTCAGCCTATTTTCGAACCGGTGTGCCAGTTAATAGGAATTGGAAAATTAAGAATTAAAATATGGCAAGTAACTTGTCAAACTTTTACAGAATTATTTCAGAATTATTTCAACCCATAAGCTAAGGCGACCGTTTCAATTTCATAACCACCCTTGTCCAATATAATTTTTGATATTTCGGTACAAGGATGGCACACGACGTAGTTATCTTCATGCGGCGGTTGTACACAAACTGAATATTATCGGTCAAAGCCATTGGGTCAACGTTTAGAAAAAATTCTATTGATTAGTTAAACAAATTAAATAATTATTATTATCCTACTACAAAGAAAAGAAAAATTTCTTAGAAAACACACAACTAGTAAGTGTTTTGATATCTTGTCATTTTTGGTATCGAATGTACTCGTTTCCAAAAAGTGACACTTATAAGCCTTGGTACATAAATAAGTATTATAATTGAGGATAAATGCAATCAACATTGGTACCTATTGAAATATCAAGCTCTTTAACTTTTATGTTTGTTTGTCTATTTGGATGGTTTTGACTATTTGCATGGTTAATTACAATAATACAATTAATTATTGACAATAATTTTATGATTATCCTTGCCGGTTCTACGTCTTGAACAAACTACATTAGCTATAAATATAAAATTTCCTTAGCAAGACTAGGGGTAAAACATCTAAGATAAGTTAGATAAGATACATAAAGGCAAAGGATTATAACCACACTCTTTATATCCACCTCCCCCCTCACCCTCAACATTACAAACCGTTAAATTCTGCCGTCGCATTTTGCAATTTATTTTTCATATGACATACATTTTATTTATTATTATTTCGTGTACATTAATTTACTAATTCTTATTTTGCATTTTATGTCAAATTATGTCGACGGCATAGCTCGTAATTTTTTTAGCAAGTTCTAATATTTTGGATTTTCCATAAAATTGATTTTTTTAATTCTTTGGAATTTTGTAAATATTGACAATTTGGACATTTTGGCACTGTGGCCATTTTTGACATTTTCTCATTTGAAAGATATTTGTAATTTTGCCCCTTTTAGAACCTAATACCATTTTATACAATTTTTCTAAAATATTTTTTACATTTTTCACAATTTACGCAATTTTACGTTTTTAATAAATTATGAGAATTTCTAATTACTGATAACTTTGGAAGTTATAAAATTTGTTTAAATATTTTGCAGATTGTGAACATATTTTGCAACATTTTGATGTTTCTTGCATTTAAGGAAATCGCACATTTTGCTGGCCTATGTATGAAATTGGCGCCCCAACTAATTTTGCACCTACTGTCAACATTCCGAGAATTATGCATTCAGATTGAAAATCACTCGCTTGGGAATACTTTCTTTACGGTTTGTTTATTTTCAGAATTGGCTTGGGCAACTAGCTTGGGTTGTGTTGGGTTATGTTGGGTTGCGTTGGGTTGGGCAGGGCACCTAGCTTGGGAACAGTTCTTGTTTATTTTCATAGTTGGATGGGGCACCTAAGACTTCATAATTTTTAAATTCTTTAAGGTTTTGTTTAATTGCAGAATTGGGTTGGGCACCTAGCTTGGGTTGGGTTGCGTTGGGCACCTAGCTTGCGAACACTTCAAAAATTGCATTGTGACTTCATAATTTTCAAGTCCGCACTTCCTAACAGAAATCATTTTTAAAAAATTAGCCCAGTACCCAAATCCTCTTTAATTAATAATTACTTACTTTTTCCTAACTTAACAACCAAAGAAAAATCTATAAAATAGATAACCTTCATACGTTAGAATATATGAAAATTCGTCAAAATTAACCCCGATTTACTTAAAGAGTAATTTGCCGTCGGTTATCCTGGAACTCACTGAACTGCAAAATCATCCAACATGAAAAACGTATTTGCAGAAAAAATATCGTCAATGTCTCAAACTTGTACAGAAGAATTTGTAGATTTCTAGAAATTAGTATCACAAGAAGACTTTCCTGTAATAATTGACCTGCCCTTTCAATTTTTAAGTAGCTTCGGATCAACATGTGCATATGAAAAGATTTTTTAAAACCTTAATTATATGAAAAATAAATATCGCATATCACTAACTGATCAACAGATTTCTGATTTGTTGTTACTGTCAACATCTGATCTGACGCCTAACATAAAATTATTAAAACAGAAACAATTTCAGAAATCACATTAATTTTGATTTTTGTTAATTAAGTTTCTTTATTTGGCGGTGCTATTTATTTTATTTTATTAAACGACAATTTCAGAATGTTGCATTTCTTTTATTGCACAATATCTTAATTTAAGGCTTATTGTTGTCAATGGTCAGTGTCCCTCCCCCGTGATTTCACAATTTATTTATTCTAGTTCGACCCTAGGATAATTCATAGACTCGCCGCCAAGTCTGATATGGACATCTCCGTTTATTCATTTTGCGATTTCTTTTTCCTATTCATACGTATACATCTTATTTAAAATTTCTTATTGGTTTAAAGAATTTTCACAGTTTCCTGACATACGTATAAAGATGGTGTCCCAAATATGTCACTACAGAGTTACAGGTCGATAAGGGCACACACTTTTTTGAGCTTGTCTGAAATATCTAAATCAGCAATAAAAACCATTTCTTATTAATAATAACAAAGACCAAGAAAAACGAGATCAAAGATAAAATAAAAATAAACAAAAAACAATAATGATAAAAACGAAACATACAAAATTGGATCCGAAATTGAAAGAAAACAACGCAAAATATCAGTAAACACCATTTGCCCTCAATAAAATTTATACCGCCCATATATCCGACATAATCGAGTACACGATGGCCTGCACTTGATTAACTCCGCGCATCGATCCATCAACGTCGCAATTTTATATTTATACCATAATCGCGTTAATTAATTTCATTTCAGTTTTATTGCTGTTGCATTGACACCGTTTGCGCTCCCTTTTATCGCCAATTACCCGCTCCGCTTATACTTCTTTACAACTCGTTATTTTATAACTGCGCCATTTTTGCGCCGACCGGAAGTTGTTCTTTATTGTGCCCGTGCCGTTGCGTCACTTTTAACGCTATTGCCAAGATAGCATTGCCGGTTTTTATTACAGCGCCGTATATAATGACAACGTATGCGATTACAATTAAGATTTCAAAGTTACTTGCGCGGTTTGTTCCGAGGCGACCGCAAACTTCGCCGCTCGGCGGTGACTCATTAACAGGACGTTGTAATGTTATACGAGCGCGCTGGCGATTTTTTTTTTATAATTACAAATGACGCAATTAATGTTGGATGCAGAAACTTTACTTTTAACCCCCTTGAGCATTAAAATTTATCGCTGGGAGTTCAATTTTGGCCGACTAAACACCACGCCAAGAACTTTATTGCTACGCAAAGATTTTTCACAACACCCACTTGCAATAAACAAAACAAACAGCATAAAATAATAAAACGATTGCATTTAATGAATACATATGGCCAATAAACATCGCCGTCGATAAACACGCGCTACCGTAAACACCGCGGCCAGATAACATTTCTCAATTAATTTGCAAAGCGCCCTGCGTGGGAAACGACCTGGAAATCCGCGATGTGTTTACTGCACTCGAAACGACGACTTCGCGTCTTTAAAAAGCTTAATGTCAAAAGCGTCGAGTGCGCTCGAGCGGACGACGCGGAGCGACTCCTCTCCCGACGGAAAAAAGTGCAGAGATTTCGAAGCGGTTAAAGGGGATTTTTTGCCGGAAACTTGCGCGATTACTTGCTCATTTTGGACGGAGTAATCTGCGCTGCAATTACAAGTTGATAAAATTCAAGTGGATTTTTAAAGAGTTTTAGCAACTTGGAGACGTTTTAGTATCTACGTTCTACACTGGTGCACACGTTTAATTTAAAAAGAATTTATAATACTGGTACAGGTAGACTTTTGCTTTTATAACAGACGTGCAATACAGAGCTATGCAGTAAAATAATACAGTGTAACAGTACGATACAATGTAGTTCAACACTGTATGGTGGAGGGATGGAGAGCAGTACAGTACAAAATAATATAATCTCATGCAATATAAGACGCAATTCAATGCGATTCAGTTCAATACAGTACAGTACTGGGCAATACGTAGTACAATATAGTACAAGACAGTACAGTAGTACAGTACTATACAGCGTAATACCATAAAATACAGTACAACTACCAAAAGAAATAGACAACTATATCTACGTAAGCCTGATGTCACAAATGAGTACGATAAAGAACATTGTATTGCATTCAGGCAATACAGTGTCACAGAGTAGAATATAGCGCAATACAGCGTCGTAGAGTAGAATACAATGCAACGCAGCACAATAAAACATATAACAGGACAATAAAGTACAAAGCAGTATCGCACTGTAAAATAAAATACACTGTAATCCAATACAGTACAACATATGATCAACGTATGCAATGTACTCAATAAGTATAATACAGTACAATGTAATGCATTACAGTGCACCACAATACAGTACAATATAGAACAAACAGTACAAAATGGTACAATACTTCAAGGCAGTACAATAAAATATTGCACAGCAAAACTGAACATAAAACCATAATGAGAATGTAGTACAAATGTAGAACAATATTTGAGTCAAAATACCGACGTAACCCTAATTTTGCAAATAAAACAGAAATGTCACAGCAACAGCAATCGAATTAAAGAAAATATCAATATTGAAATTTGGAGCAAAAAAATCGAATTAAAGACAGTGAATTAGGAAACCACAAAGCAAAAACGAAATGGACGACAACGAAACAATAAGCGACACAAAAAATCGCAAATGAATAAAATTGGAAAATATAAAACACAATTTTCTATCATCAATAATTACGCCAAACACAATCAAAAAAAGTTAACGAACTTAGAAAAGTACAAATGAAAGGCAGCCCAGAAAGAAAAACATGAAGACAACAATTAAAACCAGTAACTCATTATTCGATAATAATGTACCATACAATAGGGTACAATATGGAGCAGTACAGTACAATAATGCAATATAACACCATACAAATTAGTAGAACAGACTACAAATGCAGTACAATATAATGCAATACAAACACGATACATTACAAGACAGTAGTACAATCCCGCAGAACCTAATACAGTACAATATAGTACTGTAAAATATATTGCAGTAAACACACAGTGCTATAGCACAAAATTCAATACACAGTAATCCAATACAGTAAAATGCAAAGAACAATAAATGATAATGCAGTACAAAGCTGTATAATATAATACAGTACACTAGAGTGTAATGCAGTACATTAACAAATAATGCCTTGCAATACAACACAATTGAATACTACACAGTAAAATACAAGCCAATATAGTTCAACAGAGTACAATGCAGTGCACTACAATACAGCACAAAACTGTACAATACATGACAGTGCAATAAAATTCCATACAATACGATGCGTACATTACTGTACACTACAACCCAACCCAACCTAACCTAACCTAACCTAACCCAACCCAACATAGTCAAAGTAAAATAAAAGTGAATTAAAGCAAGCATGGATAAAAATGGGAGTAAATAGAAATAATTGAAAATGAACAGAAACTTAATTCGATAATACTGTACGATACAATATGGAGCAATACAGTACAATACAGTATGAGCAATTATAACACCCTACAAAACAGTAGGACAGAGCAAATGCAGTACAATACAATTCGATACAATTCAATACAAATACAATATATTACAATACCGTAGTATGATGCAGCAGAATATAATACAGTACTGTAGATATGATGCACTACAATAGAGCACAACGAACAATGCTAGACTACAAAATGAAATTCATATTAATCCAACACATTACAACACACAGTCCAGTAAATGACAATAGAGTAAAAAGATGTATATTACAGTACAATACATATAGCATGGGAACAATGCACAGTGCTATAGTACAACATTCAATGCACAGTAATCCAGTACAGTAAAATACAATAATTGATAATACAGTACAAAGCTGTATATTAGAGTAAAATACAGTACACTATAATAAACTATAATCAAATACACTATATTGGCAAACAATGCATTGAAATACAGTACAATACTATACAGTAAAATACAGGCCACTATAGTACAACATAGTGCAATACATGACAATACATTAAAATGGAATAAAATACGATACGTACAGTACACCAGAATCCGACCCAACCCAACCCAACCCAACCCAACCTAACCCAACCCAGCGCAACATAACAAGGAAAAAGGATATCAAAACAAACGAAGAACAAATATTAAATAAAAATCGAATTTAAGCAAACATCGAAACTGAAATCAATTGTTTGCAAAATAATTCGAAACTAATGACAATGAAATTTAAAAAAAGGAAACAAACAAAAAAAGCGAAATAAAGAACTCGCAAAACTAAAATGAAAACTGTCAATAATAAAATTTACAAAAAAAAACAACGAATTCGAAAACTTAAAGAATTCAAATATACAAAAAGTCACGTGGTATTTAAAAAGCAACAAAAAGCATTCCATAAAAAAACAAGAAACCGTTTCGCAGCTTCCCATTTTTAAATTCTTCTCCAATAAAAAAATATTACAATGGCCTTATTGAATTGACTTAGGTTTTGTTGCATTTGTAGTATGACAAAATATGACCTACATACGGTGAAATAGTTGACGTAGCCCAGTTGTCTTTTTCTGTTTGTGATAATGAATGTGTCATTAAATATTAATTGCATTTTATACTTGAACAATGTCTTGGGACAATGAACCCTCGTTGAAACATTATTTCATTTTTGACTTTTGACTTTGACAAAACATTGGTCTTTGGCATGAATTCGTAAATGACAAATTAAGTAAATTACGACTCGTTAAGCAGATTTAATTCAAACGTATTTAAAGTTAGACACACGAAATCAAATCGAACAAAATTAAGACAACCACCAGAGCACATTTTGACATTGACATTTTTTTTAAATTGGGCAAAGTTTAGTTTTACGGACATTTTTTTTAATATTACCAGTTCTAGCAAATTCAATACATAATTTTTTTTCCTGACATGTGTATAAAGTCGATTTATGGCTAGAAAAGATAAATTATTTAAAAAAATCTGTTTCGGAATTTTCCATTTTCAAAATTTCAAAAATTCAATTTGTGGTAGCTTTTTGAAAATAATTTACGATCTCAAAATCAGTGGTCTAAACTTTCTGCTCCGTTAGAAATGCATAATACTTTCTAAAATTAACTCGAATTGAAATAAAACGGTCAAAGTCTCCCCCCACCGTCCAATCTCCATCAATTGACATTGAGCCACGGATAAAACGTGCCAACATCCCGATATCACTTTTATTAATAATTGGATCGTCGCCGTATCTAATCGCCGCATTGTCACCAACGTGCGACACGTGACGTGCACGCTTACAACCCCGCCGTCCGCGAATCGCCTGCGGGATAATCAAAAGTGGGCGCCGCGTAAATCTCGAACAGGAAGTAATGTGTGTGTCGGCCGCGAAGCGGCACCGACGACGAAACAACCTGCCAGACGCACGGCGCACGCAAACTCTCCCGCCTGACCGAGATCGCGGGACGTTCTCCCGGCGCTCCGTCAGTCGGTCACCAGTGCGTCGCGGCTCGACGGTGCGGTCGTGTCTCTCGTTTCCGCAATCGCGATGACATGTGGAGCGCCCTGTCCCACCGACTGGCGTTGATATGCCGCGCCGGAAGACACAAACGTAAGTGAACGCCGTCGTTGTCGTTGGTTTTTATCGCGCGCTCGGCGATGCACGGGATCGTCGCGGAGCGCTGTTGGTTTTTATTATTATTGGCGCCGCGTCTCGCGATAATTGAATCGGTAAATTTCGAAGTAAGTGAAATTTCACTCGAACACGGTTTCGGTTGAGAGTTTTCTCCGCGTTGGACAACGACGACCGACCCATCCATATATTTTGATGGGACTGCAAATGGTCTGGAAACTATTCCCAATGTCGTTTGTTTTGCTTTAATTTGCAACTATTTTACTTTAAGTGCTTTATTATTTGCGTCCACGCCACTGGCGAATATTTACAGCGAGAAGAAAACAACTTAATCGCTGTATAATTTGCCAGATCACGAATTGCGATTATGTGCGTAAACAATTGACCAGAACACCTGCTAATAAAATTTACGACTTGACGTCAAAACTTAATAAAAATAAATAAATGATCTCCAATATTTATCTAATCCGACTTTATTCAGTTTTCCGTTAAATGTCCAAATATACGGTATCCGTATCCGTATCCTTTAAGGTTGATTTCTTAACGTAATCCAAAATTGAACGACACAACAAATATTGGGGAGAGGGAATGTAAAAATATTTTTTTAATATTTGATATTCATCATTTAGCTGGTTAAATATTTGGAGCAATTAAAATAACTTTGTTTGTTGGTGGATTTGAATCTTAGTAACGTCAGTTTCAATATACAGGACGTACCACGGTTATGTCATTGAGATAACTTTGCTTAATTTGGTTAGCTTGTTGTGCAAAGAAGAAAGCAGAAGAAGAAGAAACATCTAAGAAAATCTACATTTTTTATTTTTGTTATTTGTGACTTGTTGGATTTATTGCAATTTTTGATAATGTTGGCATTTGCATTTTTTTGGTAATTTTTGAAAATGTTTACATCTTTTGAACTTGAAACCCAACCTATCCAAACCCAACCCAACACAATAATTGCAGTAACTCAAACAAATATAATTTCACAAAATTAATCGAACGACAATAAGTCAAAAATTCAAAAAATTAAAATAATATAAATCTTCAAAAACTTAAAAGCAGAAAACATGTTAAAATAAAATTTAAAAAATGGGAAAATGTATAATAATTTTTGGCTTTAAAAATTATATTATAAATAATTTAAAATTTTGTTTTTAATTTCTTAAATTTTTTTATCAAATAGAAATTTTTGATAATTTTGGCATTTTTTGAACATTTTTACATCCTTTGAACTTGATAATAAAAATTCGTTGGAATCAACCCATCCAATCCATCACAATCAACGTCGTAACTCAAAAAATATAATTACACTAATTTAACCGAACAACAATAACTCAAAAATTCCGCAAAATCAAAAAATATCATTCTTCAAAAACTTAAAAACAGAAAACATGGTAAGATAAAATAAAAAACGCCAAGAATATAATAATTGTTAGCATTAAAAATTATATTATACATAATTTACTAAAAAAATTTTTTGAATTTCAGAAAATGTCGATGTGTTCTGTAATATTTTTGAAAAATTTACCAGTATATTCGACATTTTTTTAATTGTTGAAAATATAGGAGTAAATTAAAAAGGCAATAAAATGTTTTAAATATCAAAAGGTAAAATAAAATCGAAAATACAAAAATATGATAATTTTCAGATCTGTAAAATATTATGTGTCGAAATAAATATTGTGTGTAATTATATTTTTTGAGTACTTTACTTATTTGATTTGGGCACAGATTGTCAAAAATGTCACACTAAAATAAAGAAAAATAACAAAAAGAAGAAAAATGTAAGAAAATAAATATTTTTGATTTTTGAAATTTTCCATGATTTTTATCAATTGTGACATATGTTGCATTGCTTGGCAATGTTGGCATTTGTATTTTTGGTAATTTCGAAAAATGTTTACATTTTTCGAACTTGAAAATAATAATAAATATTGGATGGAACCCAACCCAACCCAACACAATAATCGCCGTAACTCAAAAAAATATAATTACACAACAACAAAAATAAATCAAAAAATATCAATCGTCAAAAAACTTAAATACAATGGCATACAATTTTAGCACTGAAAAGTTATACATAATTTTCTAAAATATATTTTTTAGAATTTCTGAAAATTGAGACAGGTCTTTAAGCATTTTTCAAAAAAAATCGCAGGATATTCGTAAATTTTTTTAATTTCTGAAAATACAAGACAAAATTAAAAATGCAACAAATGCAAAAAAATGCCAATCTTCAAAATTTCAGCAAAAGTAAAATAAAATATGAAGTTCACATTTTTAAAAATATTATGTTTCAAAATAAATATTTAGTGTAATTAATTTTTCGAGTACTGTGCTTATTGGGTTAGTCAACAGATTTCTGACACATTAAAATAAAAAAATACAACATTTCCAAAAATTACCAAAAATGCAAATGCAAACATTGTCAAGAAATTTCACAATTAATAAAAATTGCTAAAAGGAATTTTCAAAAATTCCAAAAATTTCCTTAATTTTTTTTGACAATTCATTTTTGTGGCCTACTACTAATTACACATAAACACTGTGCATAACGAACAAAACTAACAAAATTATTGTAATGTATTTTAATAATTTTTGAGCTACGGTGACTGGGTTGGGTTGGGTTGGGTTGGTTTGGGTAACGATTTAATGTGAAAATTTTCAAGAATTCTAAACAATGCAAAACTTCAACATTTTCAAATTTGTAAGAAAATTATATTTTTAAAACATGATATTTATTTGTAATTTTATTCAACTTTTTGTAGGTAATAAATGCAACTTGGATCGGAATATGGGCAATACCGCGATTTTAAAATTACGGAAATAAACGCAAATGCGGTCATTGATCTATTTGGGAATCGGCGATTAATTCAGTGATATAAATAATTATGTAAATAAACGTGTCATATGGCTTGAAGCGTAAATGAGAGGAAGGAAGACGAAGAAGCATAAAGTCGGATTGTATACTAAACAATAGGCAAAAGGCTTGTTTATCACTAAACGATTTTGCGCAGTATTACCGTTTTTTACTCTAAATTACTATTATTGGCTATCCAAACATGCTTTGGACCAATACAAACAACAACCAGAATTTCGACCTTACCGCAACATACAATGCACGGCATAGGTTCAGCAAAAATATCCATCCAATGACAATCGAACGTACTTGCCAGGAACTAAGTAAAAAACTCGTACGTGCAAATTTCGATAGCATTCAAGAGCCGAGAGTTTTCGTTATCTTTATTCATTTGCGTAGTCCTTGTTTACCATTAAACGATTTTGAGCAGTCTTGCCGTTTTTTACTCTAAATTACTATCATTGGTTATCATCCTTCCGATAAAAACTTATTTTCGACAATACGCACAAAAAATTCGACCAACGTAAGCAACGTAAAATAATGCCATGCACGGCATAGGTTGAGCAAAATCCATCCAATGATTAACCTTGCGGACGTGCACGTTAAAATTAGATTGATAATAAATAAAATGGTGTGCCGACCTACCTTCAGAGAATATTTATATACATTTTAAAGTTTGGCCTATACGACTATAAGACTAGTTCGCCACGTCAGGAATTATGGGAAATTAGTTTACATAGTTTAATTAAACCAAATTAGGCTCATTTTCCATTTAATAAAAATCAACTTCGCCACGAGATTAATAAATTATCATCGTTGCGATCAGATTCGCGAAAACTGAAAATCCGGCGGCGTTTTTGGCACAATTTACGAACGCGGTTGCGAAAAGATAACGAGCGGCCAAGTATCGTCCCTCAAGATTTATAGCCGCGATTTTCGTTCGCCCGGTTTAGCGTAACCGGCAATTAAAAAAAAAATCGCGAATTAATCAACTCGTCCGACAATGCACGTGGACGAACCGGCTGAAAATAGACTCGTAATTGCGATCACATTTAACGACCGTCCGGTCGTTATCGGCATTAAGTGTGAAAAATTACCTCGCGACTTTTTTCGCGTTTTTGCACCGCGCGCCGCGGCGAAGCTCGGCCGTAAATTCGCCTTTCGGATTCTTTGTCGCGTCGCAATTCTAATTCGGCGTCAAGTGGAAAATAAATACGAAAATGCACGGATTGGTTCCGATTTCCTTGCAACGAATTTAGTCGACGGGTTTACTTTGGGTCGACGTATCACAAACTGTTTGGCATCGAATCACAACAAACGTCACATCGCGATTAAAATTTTATAATTAAAATCTAGGAATCAAATCCTAAATGAAATCAAAAACCCAACTACGTTACGTCCATGGAGGTTGTTGACTGTACGCCTAATTTCTGATACATTAGTTATATGATACGTTAACGATGCGAACCACGTACTCTATATTGTATTTCAGTCCGTATACGTAATAGCAAAACCAATTACGAGCGTCGCTGGTAGACTCAATTTCCTCTCCTTTGAAACTTACCGATTCAATTAGCAATGAAAATGATGTTAGCGATAACAAAAGTAGCATTTGCGACGCGCGTCTATGGACAAGGAAATTCATATAACATAGTAATAGCCGTAATACTGTACCATTAAATTTTTTTTCATGCTGTAATTTTTTAGATTGGATGTGAAAGAATGTTTAATTTGCTACGTAAGTGGATACGCTATTTATAACGCGTCACAATTATTTTTGTGTGATGCATTGTTAATAACGACGCCCACTTTGAACACTTATAGATGTAAATAAACATTTGATTAAAAGTTTGTTGTTGGTGATGTAATTTAATTTAATTTATTTGTTTACATGGGCGGAGAAGAATTTTTTTTGTACATCTTTATATAATAATATAATTAAAAATTAACTAATTTGATTTAATTTTTTTCGATACACTTATTTTACAGTGGATTTCTTCATTGGTTTCTATGACCAGTACTTTTTTTTAATCATCGGTTTGACACAGTATTTATAAAATCGACTTTACTTTTCTGACTTATAATTTTGAAATGTCAAACTGACGCGTAGTTGCGACAGTGATAACCAAAGAATGACGAGCGATGTTGCCTCCGCGCATCGCTTTATATACCCTTTTAAACCGGAAACGAGATAAACAGAACTGCACCCCAAGATCGAGATGGTGTAGGCAATATGGTTTAGTGACGCAGTTAAAATGTGATGTTCTATTATTGTGGTTCACGTATTGATCTAATACTAAATAAGCTGATCCAGCACACCCTGCGATACAATGGGTGTGCATCGTCGGCACGATTGACACTAACCTCACTTCGCTCAGTGAACGAACGCGATCGAACTGATTAATCTAACTCAACAGCCCACACGATCCGGCTAATGGAACCCTCCCTTGCATCCACTGCGGTCCATATCAATATTAAAACGTAAAGAGGTGAGCGTAGAAAAAGATGACGAAAAGAAAAGATTGGAGATGAAACATAGGGGAGAATGGAGAGGGGGATACTCTTAGAGAAAATAAAGGGGATGAAGGAGGAATGTTGGAGAAAGAAGGAAAGGGAACAAAGGAAAAGAAAAAGGTGCGTCCACAAGAGAAGGAAGAAAGAAGAAAAGGAGCCGAAGAGATCAAAAATTATGATTGAAATAGCGTTTTGGGGTATTATTATGAAAAGTGAAACATGCCATTAAAGGATTTTTTTAACGTAATGCCGATGCAAAGGTCTTCATTATAAATCCCCTTATGTCATTACATGGCCTTGTAGGACTGGCAAAGTTTTGGTTGCGAGTGTATTACTACATAACATGACCCACATACGGTGAACTAGCTTGGGTAACATAGTTACGCAGTTTCTAGTATTACCACAATGGCTGATATTCTTGAACCCGGGTGTGCTATTTATACAGAAATTTGCCACTTTTATGAAAACTGTAAGTACAGTCGTTGAAATTATGAAGGTAAGCAAATTATGATTTTACAGATATTTAGACACTACTAACTAAGATTACGCTTTAAAAGCCGGATATTGATAAGATCTAGCCTTGCACCCAAAGTATGCATATCCTGTATATATTTATAGATAAATGGAACCTCATTTACGTTTTATAGTCATTTACCGTCAATAAATCAAACTATTCTTCTTGATATGAGAAGATGGAAAATGTTTCTTTCTCGAAATATCAGAATAACCAGCCTAGGAAATAACTCAACTATGCAGTTCATTACACAAGGAAAAAAAATTCAAGGAAAAAAATCACAAATACAGGATGTGCCACAACGGTATACCACCACGAAAAAAGTAATTACAAGTAAACGCCTCCGTCCTTGATGTGGTAATATGTATTCTAGTATCTAAAATTATTTTTGATGCAATTAAAGATTCTTTGGTAAAATTGAAAAAAAAATAGTTAGTACATCCTGGACATAATCATTTAAAACTTTAATTTATTAATATTTTTTACTAAGCATAAAAACTACAGCCTTTATTTCTATGATTTCTCATAAATTACACAAATACATGCATTGTTTTCTATTGCATTTAGGGTTGCAGGCCATAAAATAAAGTGCACTCACAACTAAATACGATGGGTCTTTTGTTACACAAAGAAGAAATGACCAACGAAATCTGATTCTCGGGCATGGACGTCGAGGATTAATACGAATACAGGAACGAATCAAAGGCGATATAGCTCCACACAACAACTATTTTTTCATTCGAACAACATGTTTTGTCTCAAATTAAAATTACAAGCTAGCCAAATAAGACACATTACGAATTTCTTCAGAGTCCATAAACGAATTCAAAACATGAGGAATTGTTGAACATGATACATGTAAAACTAAATTCGAGATCAACAGTTTCGAACGAAGCCAATCCAAACGATTTATACACAACACGTTAAAAGAAAACTTTCAGGTTTAAAATCTTCAATATTTATAAATTGTAAATTAACATTTCTATAACCCGACCCAACCCAACTCTCACCCTCACTTGTTCACTTGTTATTGTCCTCAAAACAGTAGGCTTCTAAGACTGAATTGCGTCTTGCAATAGAAAACTATACCAAATCCTTTAGATTAATGTATCGATGTAAGCATTTTATTTTAACTTACACTGAAAGTTTTGTATCATGAGACTTAACACAACCAAACCCAACTCAACCTAAGTCAAGCCTTGCCAACCCAAACCAATAGACGTCAGTACGAATATATAAAATAAATAAAATAATATAATGTTCTTGAACGATCGACAATATAAGTCAGTTTCGATTTTGTTTTTCAATTTCTGTTTCATGTTGTTGGGAAGTTTGCACATCTGGTTACTCGTTATTATCCCCAAAACAATAAACTTTTACGACTTAATTGCGTCTTACAATAGAAACCTCTATTAATCCTTAGATTGATATGTCAACCTAAGTTGGTCAGCATTTTATTTTACTTAGACTCAACATTTTGTATCTTGAGACTTAGCACAACTCAACCCAACCGAACAATAGAAAACTACACAAATCCTTTAGATAAGTATGTCGACTTGCAAACATTTTATTTTAACTTGAAGTCAAAGTTTTGTATAAGACTTAACACAGCACAAGCCAACCCAGGCCACGCCAACCCAAACCCAATCCAACCCAACCCGACACAACCCAACCCCTACTCAATTCAGAGTCATTTGTTGTAACTTTGAAAATAACTTTCAGCGAATATAACAAGTGATGACCATATATTTTTTACATAAATCCACCAAAGATATTTATGCGATGTGCTACAATAGAAACTCTAATTAAGTCTATCATACACACGACTCGCCGTCGACTGTAACAAGACGCGTCAGCCAGCAAAGTCAGTTATTTCCACGTGCCGGTGTTAAATGACGTATCTGCCGTCGCGCATGTATGCAAATTTAGTCGACGTGGGTCCCTCCAATTCAGCAGGGTAATTTAAATCTTTTATCGGTGTCGTTTGGGCCCAAGGACGACGAGGGGGTAGACTTAATCGCGCGTCCGGGGATTTGAATGTACAAACATGTGGGTGGTATATATTTCGCTCGATTAAAAACGAAACAAGTAGGAAGGGCGCACGTTTTATTAAAAAAAAAAATTGGGCCTTTATCCATACTCAGATATTGCCGCCGCAGGCTGCGCTTCTATATACACCAATAAAGTGGGCTTGTTTGACTTTCATAATTGAAAAAGATATCTGCACAACTAAGGGTTACGACCTACACGTTCGACTCCACGTTCTGGGACAAAGTAATAATATCGCAAATTTTCAAAAACGAAAATAAGGACGAAATTATTATAAAAAATGAAGATTAATAATTGAAAGTTTGCAGCTTTACTGATGAGGGACGATACTCTTAAAGTCTCAGCTTCGACTCTTAGTTGAGCTATTGAAATTTTATGTCGGAGATGAAGTTCATAATAATTTCGAGCTAGTGACCAATACAAACTTGAAATTTTGTGAACGTTAATTGTAATTGTAATCCATAGTTAAGTCCTACGTTTTCAATCACTTGTGCAGTTTATCTACGTCCAACATTATGGTGCTGAATGATGTTATAAACTGCTAACCCATAATGGGTAATGAAAAGTTAACATAGAAATTTTGTTGAAACGTCAAAAAAAGTCAAACAGCACTCAAAATCGCAAATTCAAACTATACGATATCTCTTCAAAGTCTAACTAAGAAACTGATCGACGTATTCTACGACAATGTAAATATTGCAAATTTTCAAAACTCATTCGTATTTCAGTGAATGACGTTATTGTTTACAGTAACAATTGTCGTAGTCACATCTTGAAGGCAATTTAAAAGACGCACTTAAACTTAATGATTTATTAACGTGTTAGCATAACAATTGCAAGGAAAAACACCTCGTCGAAAATATGTTTAATATTTCTACATAGATGCAGAAGCAAATTAGAAACTCGTTGAGCATTCTGGATATTAAATAAATGGAAGGAATTGCACAATTAAATGTTACATAACGTTACAAATAACGTAACGTTACAGAAACGTTATGTGATTTTTTCAAAACACAGCCATAGCAACCAATTATTATGAAATAAATTACTCTGATTCTAACAGACAATAATCGGTGGCATAGTTTGTAGTTGTTAATGGTGTTAATGAGCAATAAGTAAAATGATCGGATATCGTTACGTTACGTTATCCACTACTTGAAATTAGTTGTTAGAGCAGTCCTCTTGATTCAGGTGGGTTGGGACGGTTTAATATTATAACGTTATGTAACGTGTGATAATGTCAAATTATCATACACATTAACGAATGGTTATTACAACGTTATACGGTATTGTTACGTTACATTGTACATTCTTTAAACCAGAATTGATGGATCAATATTTCTGATCCATATTTCTCATTATTTTCAAATGTTGATTTTCATTCGTCGCCCATTATTGTGGTTTGTTCCTGGGTTAAATTTTTATTGCATTTTTTTGGAATTTCGGTCCATTCCCTTTGGTTTTTGCTGTTTTTTTTCCATGAAATTTTACGAAATCCTTAACCTGCTCTATGAACTCAAATCTTTCGTTTCCATCCCCCATCTTCTACGACGCCATCAAGATATCCACAGCTTCCCCTGCCTCCCCGATCCTCAACGACACCACAGCTAATAAATTACCACGACAAAAAATACAAATTACGAAAAGCTTTCGACGGTTATTAACGTTGTATATCATGGCAACGTCATATCGTGCACTTATTTATGTTTCGACGTCGTTATCTTCTCTCCAAACATCCTGTCGATTCTACACAGCAAGCCTCCATTGTTATCTCCTTTGATGTATCGATTCGGTCTCGTTAAACGAAAGCTCATTAGTCTATTTGCGCCGCCCCTAAGAGCTACAACTCGATATTTAATGCACAACTTTTCGTTTGTTCTCTTTGCGTTTCCAAAGTTGCTTGTATAGACTTTGCTCCTTTGTTGCCCCAGTTTGTGTCTGAATAATTGATAGGAATTCGTTTGTGATGCGCGCGATTGTAATGAACGTAATGGCAATAAAGCAAAAACGTTAAACACTCCAAAAAAATCATAATTAATTTATAATCATTATTATAATAATTTAATTATATTGTCGACGAAAAAATAGCTTATAAATATTTAATTCGTAATTATTAATGTAGTAGACTAGTCAAAAGGTCAAATCAAATCCCCAATCGAATTTAATTTCGAAAATTTTGCGACGTTCAATTTGATCTGATCATCAGATCCACAAAAGCACTGCATGCATGATACGCACACGTATACACAGCTCAAGTGATTTGCACCAGATGTCATGTCATTATCATCGCAACCTGACTCATTTCCACAATCACCGTGGAATGCGCCAGCCCTTAATTAAATGGATGACGTGCCCGCGCCTCCATGCATTTGAGCCGCAAACGTGATTTATAATTGAAAATGTGCGCGCCGAGCTCTCAACGTCAAATACCGCCGACTCCAGTGCATTATAACTTAACGTGCGCCATAAAACATTCCGCGAACGTCGCTGCCTCAGACGTGCCATCAATTCGCATAAAGCACAAATGGACCGCACACGCCGATTCGGCGGAGCTAACGCGCCGAAATTTTTTATTGGGGTTCTCGTTACGTAACTGATATTATTCGCAAATTAATTAACTTATTAATCCGGGCGCGTAATCAAATTTTCGGATATGGTCGTACGAATGGGCGATGTTAATCGGTCGCGTGCTTCCCCGCCCGTCCGAAATTACGTCACGCGACGGGGACGAGGAAATTTTTCCATCGGAGGTTGCTTGTTGATTGAAAGCGTTCGAAGCCTGAAATCTAAGTGAGAGGCAAACTCAAGTAGCATCGAAAAGACGGACAATTCAGCATTCAAATGCTTGTGTTGCAATTGGCATTATTAACGAGCACAAGGTTGATAATGTGCCTTTTATACTTTTCTATGTACATTACAAGCTTAGATACGTTAAAAAAAATTGAAATTGTCTCACATTAGCTATTACACTATCGACGTAATTAAAAAGTATGAAAGTACATATTACAGAGGACGAAAATATATAGAGCGGATTAGGACAACAGTGCTTACGAAAAAGCAAGTTTAACGAAAAACAATACCAAGTTTGCTTCGATTTTATTATTTATCCAGCAGATTTTTCGTTGCGTCGGGTTTTATGCGCTTGGATAGGTTTGGGTTCGTTTATATTTTATGGCTAAAAATTAAAAGTTAAAAATAATCTAAATCTTAAAAATGGGTCACGAAACTTAATCTATGGAGATGTAAAAGCATTAAAATCATTTATAGGATCGTAACGAGTGTTTAATACTAAAAATGTGAGTCGATACCAATTATTAATTTTATGAACAGTAAAGAAGTTCTAGCGGGAGCTGTTAAAATTTTATGGAACTCAAATAAAATGGACGTAAAATAAGATGCATGTAATTAAGTTTTGAGAGAAGTTTGAAAACATTTAAACCGTTAGAATACCACGAGTTCGAAGACGTGCAAATTTTCACCAGATTAGTCCTTTTGAACGAGGACGAATTGTCGAGATGCAAAAGGGTCAACTGGACTAGAGAGGACATAACAGTAGCATTCACATTAAGGCATTACAGTAAAAAAAGAAGTCAATTACATTATCCTTTACCTGCACTTTCTTCCTTAGGAAAGTGGGCTTCACAGCTTAATGTAACGAGGAATCTTATCGAATGTTTTGCTTATGCTAAAACTTGCTGGTGAATCATTTTCTACTTTTGAAAAAAGCAACTGTCCTGCAGTACGATGAGGTGAAAGTCAAATCCATGGAAGAGTATAATGTTGCTCAAGATGAAATATTGGGACCTTATAAATATATGCAGGTTGTGATGGTTCGAGGTCTTTTTTCCAATTGGAAACAACCAGTTTTTATTGGTTTTGATCAAAAGATGACAAAGCAATATTTTATTTGACATTATTACAGAACTCCATAAGTACATCATATAATGTGGTTGCATTTGTAAGTGACTGCGGTGGGAGTAATGTGGGGTTATGGAAATTCAATCCTGAACAAAAATCCTCTTCACGATTTTATTTCTTTAACTAATACTGAAGTCGATGTGTGTTGGAAAATAAATCAAAAACATTTAGAAGAACTAATCGTCAGAATGTTCGACTTGCTGCTACTTTTATCCAACAATGTTTCTACTGGCATTTTACACCATAAACCAGGAGAAAATAAGCAGATGGCTTAGATGGGACACTTCATAAGTGACATCAACATATGGTTTGATATATTTAACAGTTGTTCCAAAAGGTGTGCCTTCCAAAAAAGCTTATGGGATTGATCTGGAAAATCAAAATTAATATTTAAAGAAATACCAACCATGAGAGTTAATGGAAAAAATGCCTAATGATCTTTCAAAAAGGCATGTTCATGTCAATAATTTCTTTGCAGAAATTGTACGAGGACCTGAAATCTAAATTAGACATAAAAACATATGTACACATAAATTAAATCAAGACTGCTTAGCGATTTTCTTTATGCAGATAAAAAGCAGAGGCGGTCCAGATGAACACCCTACGCCTTTGGTAGCCATATACAGAATCGCATGATATTATTAGGAAAAATTCCAGGAATTTTAAATTCGAAAGTTAATACTGAAGAGAAAGTTATAGAGGAGTATATTTGCATATTTTGGAAACTGCTAAAATTACTATTGCAACATGATTATGTAATGAGTCCAAAAACAGCTCATCATTCCCATCAGTATCTTCAAGCGTGTCTAAAGAACGCTATGATTTTAACGAAAATGCTGAGGAAACTACAGAAGACGCTTTAGAATATATTGCAGGATACTTTGCCAAAAAAATATAAGACTGTTCTTCCAAATTTGGGCGACTTCACTTACAACTTGGGTACAACAGTTATCATATGGAGGTCTTATAAAACCATCGGAGCACTTTGCAAGAAAAGTTAAGAAATGGAACGTATATTTTCAATCATTTCGCAAAGTTCAGGGGGTGGTACAAAATTTGGCAAAGAAAATCTTACTATACCATTTAAGTTAATTAAAGATTTTTGCAAGCTAAGCGGGAGGTTTCGAGAACAGATTCAGGCCATCTAGCAATCTTGTCATTGTTTAGTATTTTAGCGAGAAGATCGGCTTTTTAGGCGAAATACAGTCAGAGACCCGGAAGAACCATCACGAACCGTTGGAATAAAGTGGATAAGAGCAACTGGCCATGTGGTATCCTTGAGCACGATTTATCGCCGAATACGCACGTTTGGACTACGTTGTTATCATCCTTATTTTCGTCTTCCTCTAACAAGAGAAGATAAAGTCATCAGATTTCACTGGTGCCAGGACATACAATATTGGGTTCCTGAATTGAATGCGATCTTCTTCAGCGACGATCAAAATGTTGCTTATGGCACTCTGACGGACGTTCGAGGATTAGGCAAAATTTACAATTTGTTCAACGTCGCCATACGACTTTAACTCCTGGGGTTATTATATGGGGGGCAATACGCTATGAAAGAAGATCTCGTCTGGTGTTCATTCCGGGCACACTAACCGCCAGATGTTACATTGATTCAGTGTTGGAACCAGTTATTGTGCTATTGCTACAAAACCATCCAGGAGCAGCCTCCCAGCAAAGTTAATGCGCGGTCTCATACTGCTCATGTAACGTCGGCCTTCCTAGAATCCCTGACCTCAAAGATCACCAGACTTATCCCCCATTGAACATGTCTGGGATATGATGGAAAGAACATTGCGGCGTCAACTCCATCTTCCCAATACCTTAGAGGAGTTGCGTCAACAGTTACAGATAACCCGGAATGAGGTACCTCAAGTGGATATCAATAATTTAATTTCCAGTATATTCCTGAATGCAACAAGTACGTGGGGATGTAACTTTTTAAACATTAAATGTTACCAGATTATTATTAATTATTAAAAATATAATCATTTGTTTTTCTACGTGCACTGGATATTTTCACCAAGTTTTATCATTCCACGTTCAGTGGTTCGAAGTGTTCTATTTTACTTTGAAAGGCAGTGCATATGTATATATCGCATTCGTCTTTTATTTCCTGTTCTGCCATTAATTCGTACTTTGCACATGTGGACGTACAGCGTCACTTTTTCACTGTCGTCACATTCTTGTGCGCAATAAACGTCGCCGACGTCCCAACGTTCACAGTCGGCTTCCAATTTAATCGCCGTCAACAAACAACCTTCGGTGGAAAAATGTCGTGACGCAATCTTACAGGAAAAGGCAAGCGCACGCGACCGATTAATTTCGTCAATTCGTACGACCATAAACCGAAATTTAATTACGCACCCGGCTTAATAAATTAATTAAACCGCCGCGCCATAAAACTCCGTTTGTATGTATATAGAAGACCCGACGAACATCGCCGTCACTTTGGTGCCGCGTTGCGTAACGCGAACCGCTGTACAAATTTTCGGTGCGCCAGCGCCGAGTCGAGTTCTGGTGTATGTTAATTTACGATGCGCAAGTCGAGCAGTGCAACCACTAAAGGTATTTAACATTGAACCATCAGCACACACATTTATACAATTTTTATATAATTAAGGATAGCGATATTAACAACTTGGTGGATAGATGCCACAGTTTTTCAAACAAAGACTTTTTGAATAACAATACATATACAACTGCGTCCGATTTTGAAAAAAAAACAACTGTCAACGTATAAAACCACAAGAGTTTCTAAAACATGTCTTTGACGTCTTACGACCGTAAAACATTTTCGCAAATTCGGAATTGCGTCTTTGCATGACGCGTCAAAATATAATCTAAAAAATTTAGAAACGTCAAAACGAAGATTACAAAACTTTCTGGATATATAGCAAGATAGTAGCAATATGAATTTTTATGAAAAAAAAAAATACAAATCGATCCAAAAAAATAAATCCAAGAATCAATTCAAAATTCGGCCCTGTTCTGTGACATTGTTGTTCATAAATTCATTAGATAGAAGTTGATGTGAGAGAAGGGCGAAAGGATATCCAGGAAAGGGGAGGTAAAAGTGGAACATGAAACACACCATGAAAATTAAATATGTAATTTAACACCAAATAAATAATTAACGACGTCGCTCGCGGCTTCGAAGCCCTGACTAAAAGGTAAAGGTGAACGGATTGCTCTCTTTATTTAATAATAAAAGCACTTGATGAAATTTTCCTTGCCAAACTGCCTCGCCTGTAATGCAATATTGACTACGTAGCTGGTGGCAAATTCCCAACTACTAAAAACGCCAAACTAAGAAAAAGTTTCTTCATTAATTATTTTTCCAGAGCTTTCAGTAGTTGTCCAGTTGAATTAGTTTCGGAGATTGGATTTATTTAAAAATTTAATCAAAGTTGCACATTTTCGCAAGCTAATTTCCCAATTGCATTAACACGTAGCCAAAATATTTTATTTATGAATTAAACGAAGTTCGCCGAGTATACGTCGTAAATACTGATCTCCCCTCGCAGCTGCATCAGTTACATGGAATTCCCGACCGTTAATTATAATAAATAAAAAAATATTAATATAATAGATATTTCATATCGGTTTTTTTCAAATAAAATATCGATTATTTCCCAACTCAACCTCGACCAATTAAAACAACTAAATCAACGTATCGGGATAAAAATCGACAGATAAAAATACTATGTGTTGCAGGGTCCCAGATAACAAAGAATGACGTCGGCGCGTCGAGTGCTCCGCCAGCAGCAGCCATGCCACCGGTGCACATCACGGGTAAGCAAACAAATTCCAACGCGTCGCCGACGCCATTTGCATACTATACATATTCGGGCGCACATCGCCACACTCGAAAATATGAACGATAACATCCGCGTAACGGCGCGCCGATCGTAAAGCTGAACTCACGCGCGTTTTATTGGGCGATTGCGAGTTGTTTTTTTTTCAGCCGGTGGACGACGCTTCGCGTACGTGAAACGGGAGCGCTTGCACGAGCGCCGATAAAGTTTCAGTGCAATTTCGTGTGGGGGCAAAATTTCGAGACGTGTTGCGTTGCGTCGTGGACACGGCATTGATCTCGTGAACTATGTTTAGTGCGGGACCCGTGGCCTGGATAGATAACTAACTCGGTTGGTGGGAATCGCCTGGGGGATTAAGTTTTGCGGATCACGTCCACGCCAACTCATAATTGACTGGCGCGTGCAGTGGTTGTGGATATTGTTATTGTTATATTTCAAAATTAGCTTTGGCTAATCGTGTCAAAATTGATCACCCTGTACACGAAACTATATCTCGAACAACACTAAACACATTAAAATAATAGAAGGAAAATATTCATTCGATTTGAATTATAATAGAAAAAAAATTAAATAAAAATATGTAAAAATCAAAGCACGAAGCAAAATAGTAAAAAAACGAACCGATGGAAAAATGTGCAGAGATTAAAACGGTCGACGCGACCCAACAAAATATAAACGAATACAAATCAAATAGAAACTTGAAACGAAAAATGAATGAAAAAATTAAATCCTGGTAGGGATAAATAGCATTCTATGGCAAGGAATACCTCGTTAGCGCTATTGACACTGACGTTACTTCACTCTGCAAATGGAAGTGATCGAACAGATTGACTTGCTGGCCTGACATACCTTTAGTTGAGTTTGTAATATGAGATAATATAACCTGCATACTGTGAAGTAGGTTATTTACGAATAAATGAAGAACAAAAAACTTAAAAGAAACGCAAAAAAGAAAAACAATTAAGAAAACCAAAAAAAACACCAAACGTAAAATCAAATGTCCTTTTTATTTTTTAATTTCCAGCTGACCAAGTCACAGAATTTCTGCGCTCGCACCCAGACTTCCTCGAGCGCTTCATCATGGAAGAGGTGGAGCTGGAGCAGCTGGAGCGCTGGATCATCAGACGATCGCAACGCCAGAGGAAGAAAACCGAGTCGAAGAACGGGCGAAAAACCAGCCTATCTCGTTGGAAATTTTGCGTCCACGCCGACAAGCGCCAAATGCTGCAGGACCTGACTCAGAGCCTCCAGCTCACGCCCACCAAGGACCACGTCATCTGGGAGCTGGCGAACTGTATTTGTTCGGCGGTTGGAGCCGACGGTTTCAGGTCGGTCGAATATTTTTTTATACAACGCAATATTTCATTAGAATATGTGAACAAGAAATAATTAATATTGAAATATAGATTCTTAAATTAATTAATTGTAGAGTTTGGCTTAATAATAGTTTTTAATACATTCGCAAGTCTGTTTATAAAAAAAAAACGTCACCAATAACCTCAACGATGATGAAAGTTTGATTTATTTATTTTACCGATTCCGGTTTGTATGTGACTGATATATGTGAATCGAAAATCCCTCAGGTTGTATCTCCCCGACCGGAAGTATCCCGAGAAAATAGCGCTCTGCATTGGCCCCGATTGCAAGAACGAGGGCGGGGACCCCAAGCTGCAGAAGCTGAAGAGCGGCGTGAGCGTCCCGGCGTACGTCGCCCGCACTTTCGAGCCGGTGCGGCTTTCCAAGGGAGACGCCGATCCCCGCTTCCCAGACGGAGTGTCGGATGAGGTAAGAGGATTTCGTCGCCGAGAATGGGCGGATTATATCCGGGTTGCGATACACTGCTTACGTTTCATATTATGCCATTCATACGATAAGTGGATTTAGACGGTCCCTTGTTTCGCAACGTCGGTTTTCATGAATTGTTTTTTCTCGAGCGCTCGATGTGAGCTAAATTCGCAGTCGGGCGAAAATTAAACACGAGTTTGGATTCAGAGTCATGATGCGAAGGACTCGGGCGTGATCCTGCATCGAAATGGGTTTTCGGTTCATGAAACGGTAATTACACAATAATTTGCGAAATTTAGAGAAAAAAATTTTGAAAAATCAATTTTTTATGTAAGAAGGGGGTACCCTTAGATAATTCGCAGGTTTTCGACCGTCGAAAAAAATTGAAAATTTATCATTTTCTTTTACATTTGATTGTTGAAATACATCATTTCGGTTCATGAAACGCTAATTACACAATAATTTGCGAAATTTAGAGAAAAAAATTTTGAAAAATCACTTTTTTATGTAAGAAGGGGGTACCCTTAGATAATTCGCAGGTTTTCGACCGTCGAAAAAAATTAAAATTTATCATTTTCTTTTACATTTGATTGTTGAAATACATCATTTCGGTTCATGAAACACTAATTACACAATAATTTGCGAAATTTAGAGAAAAAAATTTTGAAAAATCACCTTTTTATGTAAGAAGGGGGTACCCTTAGATAATTCGCAGGTTTTCGACCGTCGAAAAAAATTGAAAATTTATCATTTTCTTTTACATTTGATTGTTGAAATACATCATTTCGGTTCATGAAACACTAATTACACAACAATTTGCGAAATTTAGAGAAAAAAATTTTGAAAAATCACTTTTTTATGTAAGAAGGGGGTACCCTTAGATAATTCGCAGGTTTTCGACCGTCGAAAAAAATTGAAAATTTATCATTTTCTTTTACATTTGATTGTTGAAATACATCATTTCGGTTCATGAAACACTAATTACACAATAATTTGCGAAATTTAGAGAAAAAAATTTTGAAAAATCACTTTTTTATGTAAGAAGGGGGTACCCTTAAATAATTCGCAGGTTTTCGACCGTCGAAAAAAATTGAAAATTTATCATTTTCTTTTACATTTGATTGTTGAAATACATCATTTCGGTTCATGAAACGCTAATTACACAATAATTTGCGAAATTTAGAGAAAAAAATTTTGAAAAACCACTTTTTTATGTAAGAAGGGGGTACCCTTAAATAATTCGCAGGTTTTCGACCGTCGAAAAAAATTGAAAATTTATCATTTTCTTTTACATTTGATTGTTGAAATACATCATTTCGGTTCATGAAACGCTAATTACACAATAATTTGCGAAATTTAGAGAAAAAAATTTTGAAAAATCACTTTTTTATGTAAGAAGGGGGTACCCTTAAATAATTCGCAGGTTTTCGACCGTCGAAAAAAATTGAAAATTTATCATTTTCTTTTACATTTGATTGTTGAAATACATCATTTCGGTTCATGAAACGCTAATTACACAATAATTTGCGAAATTTAGAGAAAAAAATTTTGAAAAATCACTTTTTTATGTAAGAAGGGGGTACCCTTAGATAATTCGCAGGTTTTCGACCGTCGAAAAAAATTAAAATTTATCATTTTCTTTTACATTTGATTGTTGAAATACATCATTTCGGTTCATGAAACACTAATTACACAATAATTTGCGAAATTTAGAGAAAAATTTTTTGAAAAATCACTTTTTTATGTAAGAAGGGGGTACCCTTAGATAATTCGCAGGTTTTCGACCGTCGAAAAAAATTGAAAATTTATCATTTTCTTTTACATTTGATTGTTGAAATACATCATTTCGGTTCATGAAACACTAATTACACAACAATTTGCGAAATTTAGAGAAAAAAATTTTGAAAAATCACTTTTTTATGTAAGAAGGGGGTACCCTTAGATAATTCGCAGGTTTTCGACCGTCGAAAAAAATTGAAAATTTATCATTTTCTTTTACATTTGATTGTTGAAATACATCATTTCGGTTCATGAAACACTAATTACACAATAATTTGCGAAATTTAGAGAAAAAAATTTTGAAAAATCACTTTTTTATGTAAGAAGGGGGTACCCTTAGATAATTCGCAGGTTTTCGACCGTCGAAAAAAATTGAAAATTTATCATTTTCTTTTACATTTGATTGTTGAAATACATCATTTCGGTTCATGAAACACTAATTACACAACAATTTGCGAAATTTAGAGAAAAAAATTTTGAAAAATCACTTTTTTATGTAAGAAGGGGGTACCCTTAGATAATTCGCAGGTTTTCGACCGTCGAAAAAAATTGAAAATTTATCATTTTCTTTTACATTTGATTGTTGAAATACATCATTTCGGTTCATGAAACACTAATTACACAATAATTTGCGAAATTTAGAGAAAAAAATTTTGAAAAATCACTTTTTTATGTAAGAAGGGGGTACCCTTAGATAATTCGCAGGTTTTCGACCGTCGAAAAAAATTGAAAATTTATCATTTTCTTTTACATTTGATTGTTGAAATACATCATTTCGGTTCATGAAACACTAATTACACAATAATTTGCGAAATTTAGAGAAAAAAATTTTGAAAAATCACTTTTTTATGTAAGAAGGGGGTACCCTTAGATAATTCGCAGGTTTTCGACCGTCGAAAAAAATTGAAAATTTATCATTTTCTTTTACATTTGATTGTTGAAATACATCATTTCGGTTCATGAAACGCTAATTACACAATAATTTGCGAAATTTAGAGAAAAAAATTTTGAAAAATCACTTTTTTATGTAAGAAGGGGGTACCCTTAGATAATTCGCAGGTTTTCGACCGTCGAAAAAAATTAAAATTTATCATTTTCTTTTACATTTGATTGTTGAAATACATCATTTCGGTTCATGAAACACTAATTACACAATAATTTGCGAAATTTAGAGAAAAATTTTTTGAAAAATCACTTTTTTATGTAAGAAGGGGGTACCCTTAGATAATTCGCAGGTTTTCGACCGTCGAAAAAAATTGAAAATTTATCATTTTCTTTTACATTTGATTGTTGAAATACATCATTTCGGTTCATGAAACGCTAATTACACAATAATTTGCGAAATTTAGAGAAAAAAATTTTGAAAA
The DNA here is from genome assembly GCA_959613385.1 of Geotrupes spiniger. Lineage (NCBI taxonomy): Eukaryota > Metazoa > Arthropoda > Insecta > Coleoptera > Geotrupidae > Geotrupes > Geotrupes spiniger. Next base: position 26,402,863 of record OY390739.1, read on the forward strand.
ATCACTTTTTTATGTAAGAAGGGGGTACCCTTAGATAATTCGCAGGTTTTCGACCGTCGAAAAAAATTGAAAATTTATCATTTTCTTTTACATTTGATTGTTGAAATACATCATTTCGGTTCATGAAACACTAATTACACAACAATTTGCGCAATTTAGAGAAAAAAATTTTGAAAAATCACTTTTTTATGTAAGAAGGGGGTACAAAAAAATTTTGAAAAATCACTTTTTTATGTAAGAAGGGGGTACCCTTAGATAATTCGCAGGTTTTCGACCGTCGAAAAAAATTGAAAATTTATCATTTTCTTTTACATTTGATTGTTGAAATACATCATTTCGGTTCATGAAACACTAATTACACAATAATTTGCGAAATTTAGAGAAAAAAATTTTGAAAAATCACTTTTTTATGTAAGAAGGGGGTACCCTTAGATAATTCGCAGGTTTTCGACCGTCGAAAAAAATTGAAAATTTATCATTTTCTTTTACATTTGATTGTTGAAATACATCATTTCGGTTCATGAAACACTAATTACACAATAATTTGCGAAATTTAGAGAAAAAAATTTTGAAAAATCACTTTTTTATGTAAGAATGGGGTACCCTTAGATAATTCGCAGGTTTTCGACCGTCGAAAAAAATTGAAAATTTATCATTTTCTTTTACATTTGATTGTTGAAATACATCATTTCGGTTCATGAAACACTAATTACACAATAATTTGCGAAATTTAGAGAAAAAAATTTTGAAAAATCACTTTTTTATGTAAGAAGGGGGTACCCTTAGATAATTCGCAGGTTTTCGACCGTCGAAAAAAATTAAAATTTATCATTTTCTTTTACATTTGATTGTTGAAATACATCATTTCGGTTCATGAAACACTAATTACACAATAATTTGCGAAATTTAGAGAAAAAAATTTTGAAAAATCACTTTTTTATGTAAGAAGGGGGTACCCTTAGATAATTCGCAGGTTTTCGACCGTCGAAAAAAATTGAAAATTTATCATTTTCTTTTACATTTGATTGTTGAAATACATCATTTCGGTTCATGAAACACTAATTACACAATAATTTGCGAAATTTAGAGAAAAAATTTTTGAAAAATCACTTTTTTATGTAAGAAGGGGTACCCTTAGATAATTCGCAGGTTTTCGACCGTCGAAAAAAATTGAAAATTTATCATTTTCTTTTACATCTGATTGTTGAAATACATCATTTCGGTTCATGAAACGCTAATTACACAATAATTTGCGAAATTTAGAGAAAAAAATTTTGAAAAATCACTTTTTTATGTAAGAAGGGGGTACCCTTAGATAATTCGCAGGTTTTCGACCGTCGAAAAAAATTAAAATTTATCATTTTCTTTTACATTTGATTGTTGAAATACATCATTTCGGTTCATGAAACACTAATTACACAACAATTTGCGAAATTTAGAGAAAAAAATTTTGAAAAATCACTTTTTTATGTAAGAAGGGGGTACCCTTAGATAATTCGCAGGTTTTCGACCGTCGAAAAAAATTGAAAATTTATCATTTTCTTTTACATTTGATTGTTGAAATACATCATTTCGGTTCATGAAACACTAATTACACAATAATTTGCGAAATTTAGAGAAAAAAATTTTGAAAAATCACTTTTTTATGTAAGAAGGGGGTACCCTTAGATAATTCGCAGGTTTTCGACCGTCGAAAAAAATTGAAAATTTATCATTTTCTTTTACATTTGATTGTTGAAATACATCATTTCGGTTCATGAAACACTAATTACACAATAATTTGCGAAATTTAGAGAAAAAAATTTTGAAAAATCACTTTTTTATGTAAGAAGGGGGTACCCTTAGATAATTCGCAGGTTTTCGACCGTCGAAAAAAATTGAAAATTTATCATTTTCTTTTACATTTGATTGTTGAAATACATCATTTCGGTTCATGAAACGCTAATTACACAATAATTTGCGAAATTTAGAGAAAAAAATTTTGAAAAATCACTTTTTTATGTAAGAAGGGGGTACCCTTAGATAATTCGCAGGTTTTCGACCGTCGAAAAAAATTGAAAATTTATCATTTTCTTTTACATTTGATTGTTGAAATACATCATTTCGGTTCATGAAACGCTAATTACACAATAATTTGCGAAATTTAGAGAAAAAAATTTTGAAAAATCACTTTTTTATGTAAGAAGGGGGTACCCTTAGATAATTCGCAGGTTTTCGACCGTCGAAAAAAATTAAAATTTATCATTTTCTTTTACATTTGATTGTTGAAATACATCATTTCGGTTCATGAAACGCTAATTACACAATAATTTGCGAAATTTAGAGAAAAAAAATTTGAAAAATCACTTTTTTATGTAAGAAGGGGGTACCCTTAGATATTTCGCAGGTTTTCGACCTACGAAAAAAATTAAAATTTATCATTTTCTTTTACATTTGATTGTTGAAATACATCATTTCGGTTCATGAAACGCTAATTACACAATAATTTGCGAAATTTAGAGAAAAAAAATTTGAAAAATCAGTTTTTATGTAAGAAGGGGGTACCCTTAGATATTTCGCAGGTTTTGGACCTACGAAAAAAATTAAAATTTATCATTTTCTTTTACATTTGATTGTTGAAATACATCATTTCGGTTCATGAAACGCTAATTACACAATAATTTGCGAAATTTAGAGAAAAAAATTTTGAAACATCACTTTTTTATGTAAGAAGGGGGTACCCTTAGATATTTCGCAGGTTTTCGACCTACGAAAAAAATTAAAATTTATCATTTTCTTTTACATTTGATTGTTGAAATACATCATTTCGGTTCATGAAACGCTAATTACACAATAATTTGCGAAATTTAGAGAAAAAAATTTTGAAACATCACTTTTTTATGTAAGAAGGGGGTACCCTTAGATATTTCGCAGGTTTTCGACCTACGAAAAAAATTAAAATTTATCATTTTCTTTTACATTTCATTGTTGAAATACATCATTTCGGTTCATGAAACGCTAATTACACAATAATTTGCGAAATTTAGAGAAAAAAATTTAGAAAAATCACTTTTTTATGTAAGAAGGGGGTACCCTTAGATAATTCGCAGGTTTTCGACCGTCGAAAAAAATTGAAAATTTATCATTTTCTTTTACATTTGATTGTTGAAATACATCATTTCGGTTCATGAAACGCTAATTACACAATAATTTGCGAAATTTAGAGAAAAAAATTTTGAAAAATCACTTTTTTATGTAAGAAGGGGGTACCCTTAGATATTTCGCAGGTTTTCGACCTACGAAAAAAATTAAAATTTATCATTTTCTTTTACATTTGATTGTTGAAATACATCATTTCGGTTCATGAAACGCTAATTACACAATAATTTGCGAAATTTAGAGAAAAAATTTTTGAAAAATCACTTTTTTATGTAAGAAGGGGGTACCCTTAGATATTTCGCAGGTTTTCGACCTACGAAAAAAATTTAAATTTATCATTTTCTTTTACATTTGATTGTTGAAATACATCATTTCGGTTCATGAAACGCTAATTACACAATAATTTGCGAAATTTAGAGAAAAAAAATTTGAAAAATCACTTTTTTATGTAAGAAGGGGGTACCCTTAGATATTTCGCAGGTTTTCGACCTACGAAAAAAATTCAAATTTATCATTTTCTTTTACATTTGATTGTTGAAATACATCATTTCGGTTCATGAAACGCTAATTACACAATAATTTGCGAAATTTAGAGAAACAAAATTTGAAAAATCACTTTTTTATGTAAGAAGGGGGTACCCTTAGATATTTCGCAGGTTTTGGACCTACGAAAAAAATTAAAATTTATCATTTTCTTTTACATTTGATTGTTGAAATACATCATTTCGGTTCATGAAACGCTAATTACACAATAATTTGCGAAATTTAGAGAAAAAAATTTTGAAAAATCACTTTTTTATGTAAGAAGGGGGTACCCTTAGATATTTGAAATACATCATTTCGGTTCATGAAACGCTAATTACACAATAATTTGCGAAATTTAGAGAAAAAAATTTTGAAACATCACTTTTTTATGTAAGAAGGGGGTACCCTTAGATATTTCGCAGGTTTTCGACCTACGAAAAAAATTAAAATTTATCATTTTCTTTTACATTTGATTGTTGAAATACATCATTTCGGTTCATGAAACGCTAATTACACAATAATTTGCGAAATTTAGAGAAAAAAATTTTGAAACATCACTTTTTTATGTAAGAAGGGGGTACCCTTAGATATTTCGCAGGTTTTCGACCTACGAAAAAAATTAAAATTTATCATTTTCTTTTACATTTCATTGTTGAAATACATCATTTCGGTTCATGAAACGCTAATTACACAATAATTTGCGAAATTTAGAGAAAAAAATTTAGAAAAATCACTTTTTTATGTAAGAAGGGGGTACCCTTAGATAATTCGCAGGTTTTCGACCGTCGAAAAAAATTGAAAATTTATCATTTTCTTTTACATTTGATTGTTGAAATACATCATTTCGGTTCATGAAACGCTAATTACACAATAATTTGCGAAATTTAGAGAAAAAAATTTTGAAAAATCACTTTTTTATGTAAGAAGGGGGTACCCTTAGATATTTCGCAGGTTTTCGACCTACGAAAAAAATTAAAATTTATCATTTTCTTTTACATTTGATTGTTGAAATACATCATTTCGGTTCATGAAACGCTAATTACACAATAATTTGCGAAATTTAGAGAAAAAATTTTTGAAAAATCACTTTTTTATGTAAGAAGGGGGTACCCTTAGATATTTCGCAGGTTTTCGACCTACGAAAAAAATTTAAATTTATCATTTTCTTTTACATTTGATTGTTGAAATACATCATTTCGGTTCATGAAACGCTAATTACACAATAATTTGCGAAATTTAGAGAAAAAAAATTTGAAAAATCACTTTTTTATGTAAGAAGGGGGTACCCTTAGATATTTCGCAGGTTTTCGACCTACGAAAAAAATTCAAATTTATCATTTTCTTTTACATTTGATTGTTGAAATACATCATTTCGGTTCATGAAACGCTAATTACACAATAATTTGCGAAATTTAGAGAAACAAAATTTGAAAAATCACTTTTTTATGTAAGAAGGGGGTACCCTTAGATATTTCGCAGGTTTTGGACCTACGAAAAAAATTAAAATTTATCATTTTCTTTTACATTTGATTGTTGAAATACATCATTTCGGTTCATGAAACGCTAATTACACAATAATTTGCGAAATTTAGAGAAAAAAATTTTGAAAAATCACTTTTTTATGTAAGAAGGGGGTACCCTTAGATATTTCGCAGGTTTTCGACCGTCGAAAAAAATTAAAATTTATCATTTTCTTTTACATTTGATTGTTGAAATACATCATTTCGGTTCATGAAACGCTAATTACACAATAATTTGCGAAACTTAGAGAAAAAAATTTTGAAAAATCACTTTTTTATGTAAGAAGGGGGTACCCTTAGATATTTCGCAGGTTTTCGACCTACGAAAAAAATTATAATTTATCATTTTCTTTTACATTTGATTGTTGAAATACATCATTTCGGTTCATGAAAGGCTAATTACACAATAATTTGCGAAATTTAGAGAAAAAAATTTTGAAAAATCACTTTTTTATGTAAGAAGGGGGTACCCTTAGATAATTCGCAGGTTTTCGACCGTCGAAAAAAATTGAAAATTTATCATTTTCTTTTACATTTGATTGTTGAAATACATCATTTCGGTTCATGAAACGCTAATTACACAATAATTTGCGAAATTTAGAGAAAAAAATTTTGAAAAATCACTTTTTTATGTAAGAAGGGGGTACCCTTAGATATTTCGCAGGTTTTCGACCTACGAAAAAAATTAAAATTTATCATTTTCTTTTACATTTGATTGTTGAAATACATCATTTCGGTTCATGAAACGCTAATTACACAATAATTTGCGAAATTTAGAGAAAAAAATTTTGAAAAATCACTTTTTTATGTAAGAAGGGGGTACCCTTAGATATTTCGCAGGTTTTCGACCGTCGAAAAAAATTAAAATTTATCATTTTCTTTTACATTTGATTGTTGAAATACATCATTTCGGTTCATGAAACGCTAATTACACAATAATTTGCGAAATTTAGAGAAAAAAATTTTGAAAAATCACTTTTTTATGTAAGAAGGGGGTACCCTTAGATATTTCGCAGGTTTTCGACCGTCGAAAAAAATTAAAATTTATCATTTTCTTTTACATTTGATTGTTGAAATACATCATTTCGGTTCATGAAACGCTAATTACACAATAATTTGCGAAATTTAGAGAAAAAAATTTTGAAAAATCACTTTTTTATGTAAGAAGGGGGTACCCTTAGATATTTCGCAGGTTTTCGACCGTCGAAAAAAATTAAAATTTATCATTTTCTTTTACATTTGATTGTTGAAATACATCATTTCGGTTCATGAAAGGCTAATTACACAATAATTTGCGAAATTTAGAGAAAAAAAATTTGAAAAATCACTTTTTTATGTAAGAAGGGGATACCCTTAGATAATTCGCAGGTTTTCGACCGTCGAAAAAAATTGAAAATTTATCATTTTCTTTTACATTTGATTGTTGAAATACATCATTTCGGTTCATGAAACGCTAATTACACAATAATTTGCGAAATTTAGAGAAAAAAATTTTGAAAAATCACTTTTTTATGTAAGAAGGGGGTACCCTTAGATATTTCGCAGGTTTTCGACCTACAAAAAAAATTAAAATTTATCATTTTCTTTTACATTTGATTGTTGAAATACATCATTTCGGTTCATGAAACGCTAATTACACAATAATTTGCGAAATTTAGAGAAAACAATTTTGAAAAATCACTTTTTTATGTAAGAAGGGGGTACCCTTAGATAATTCGCAGGTTTTCGACCGTCGAAAAAAATTGAAAATTTATCATTTTCTTTTACATTTGATTGTTGAAATACATCATTTCGGTTCATGAAACGCTAATTACACAATAATTTGCGAAATTTAGAGAAAAAAATTTTGAAAAATCACTTTTTTATGTAAGAAGGGGGTACCCTTAGATATTTCGCAGGTTTTCGACCTACGAAAAAAATTAAAATTTATCATTTTCTTTTACATTTGATTGTTGAAATACATCATTTCGGTTCATGAAACGCTAATTACACAATAATTTGCGAAATTTAGAGAAAAAAATTTTGAAAAATCACTTTTTTATGTAAGAAGGGGGTACCCTTAGATAATTCGCAGGTTTTCGACCTACGAAAAAAATTAAAATTTATCATTTTCTTTTACATTTGATTGTTGAAATACATCATTTCGGTTCATGAAACGCTAATTACACAATAATTTGCGAAATTTAGAGAAAAAAATTTTGAAAAATCACTTTTTTATGTAAGAAGGGGGTACCCTTAGATATTTCGCAGGTTTTCGACCTACGAAAAAAATTTAAATTTATCATTTTCTTTTACATTTGATTGTTGAAATACATCATTTCGGTTCATGAAACGCTAATTACACAATAATTTGCGAAATTTAGAGAAAAAAAATTTGAAAAATCACTTTTTTATGTAAGAAGGGGGTACCCTTAGATATTTCGCAGGTTTTCGACCTACGAAAAAAATTCAAATTTATCATTTTCTTTTACATTTGATTGTTGAAATACATCATTTCGGTTCATGAAACGCTAATTACACAATAATTTGCGAAATTTAGAGAAAAAAAATTTGAAAAATCACTTTTTTATGTAAGAAGGGGGTACCCTTAGATAATTCGCAGGTTTTCGACCTACGAAAAAAATTCAAATTTATCATTTTCTTTTACATTTGATTGTTGAAATACATCATTTCGGTTCATGAAACGCTAATTACACAATAATTTGCGAAATTTAGAGAAAAAAATTTTGAAAAATCACTTTTTTATGTAAGAAGGGGGTACCCTTAGATAATTCGCAGGTTTTCGACCTACGAAAAAAATTAAAATTTATCATTTTCTTTTACATTTGATTGTTGAAATACATCATTTCGGTTCATGAAACGCTAATTACACAATAATTTGCGAAATTTAGAGAAAAAAATTTTGAAAAATCACTTTTTTATGTAAGAAGGGGGTACCCTTAGATATTTCGCAGGTTTTCGACCTACGAAAAAAATTTAAATTTATCATTTTCTTTTACATTTGATTGTTGAAATACATCATTTCGGTTCATGAAACGCTAATTACACAATAATTTGCGAAATTTAGAGAAAAAAAATTTGAAAAATCACTTTTTTATGTAAGAAGGGGGTACCCTTAGATATTTCGCAGGTTTTCGACCTACGAAAAAAATTCAAATTTATCATTTTCTTTTACATTTGATTGTTGAAATACATCATTTCGGTTCATGAAACGCTAATTACACAATAATTTGCGAAATTTAGAGAAAAAAAATTTGAAAAATCACTTTTTTATGTAAGAAGGGGGTACCCTTAGATATTTCGCAGGTTTTCGACCTACGAAAAAAATTAAAATTTATCATTTTCTTTTACATTTGATTGTTGAAATACATCATTTCGGTTCATGAAACGCTAATTACACAATAATTTGCGAAATTTAGAGAAAAAAATTTTGAAAAATCACTTTTTTATGTAAGAAGGGGGTACCCTTAGATAATTCGCAGGTTTTCGACCGTCGAAAAAAATTGAAATTTATCATTTTCTTTTACATTTGATTGTTGAAATACATCATTTCGGTTCATGAAACGCTAATTACACAATAATTTGCGAAATTTAGAGAAAAAAATTTTGAAAAATCACTTTTTTATGTAAGAAGGGGGTACCCTTAGATAATTCGCAGGTTTTCGACCGTCGAAAAAAATTAAAATTTATCATTTTCTTTTACATTTGATTGTTGAAATACATCATTTCGGTTCATGAAACGCTAATTACACAATAATTTGCGAAATTTAGAGAAAAAAATTTTGAAAAATCACTTTTTTATGTAAGAAGGGGGTACCCTTAGATATTTCGCAGGTTTTCGACCTACGAAAAAAATTAAAATTTATCATTTTCTTTTACATTTGATTGTTGAAATACATCATTTCGGTTCATGAAACGCTAATTACACAATAATTTGCGAAATTTAGAGAAAAAAAATTTGAAAAATCACTTTTTTATGTAAGAAGGGGGTATCCTTAGATATTTCGCAGGTTTTCGACCTACGAAAAAAATTAAAATTTATCATTTTCTTTTACATTTGATTGTTGAAATACATCATTTCGGTTCATGAAACGCTAATTACACAATAATTTGCGAAATTTAGAGAAAAAAATTTTGAAAAATCACTTTTTTATGTAAGAAGGGGGTACCCTTAGATATTTCGCAGGTTTTCGACCTACGAAAAAAATTAAAATTTATCATTTTCTTTTACATTTGATTGTTGAAATACATCATTTCGGTTCATGAAACGCTAATTACACAATAATTTGCGAAATTTAGAGAAAAAAATTTTGAAAAATCACTTTTTTATGTAAGAAGGGGGTACCCTTAGATATTTCGCAGGTTTTCGACCTACGAAAAAAATTAAAATTTATCATTTTCTTTTACATTTGATTGTTGAAATACATCATTTCGGTTCATGAAACGCTAATTACACAATAATTTGCGAAATTTAGAGAAAAAAATTTTGAAAAATCACTTTTTTATGTAAGAAGGGGGTACCCTTAGATATTTCGCAGGTTTTCGACCTACGAAAAAAATTTAAATTTATCATTTTCTTTTACATTTGATTGTTGAAATACATCATTTCGGTTCATGAAACGCTAATTACACAATAATTTGCGAAATTTAGAGAAAAAAAATTTGAAAAATCACTTTTTTATGTAAGAAGGGGGTACCCTTAGATATTTCGCAGGTTTTCGACCTACGAAAAAAATTCAAATTTATCATTTTCTTTTACATTTGATTGTTGAAATACATCATTTCGGTTCATGAAACGCTAATTACACAATAATTTGCGAAATTTAGAGAAACAAAATTTGAAAAATCACTTTTTTATGTAAGAAGGGGGTACCCTTAGATATTTCGCAGGTTTTGGACCTACGAAAAAAATTAAAATTTATCATTTTCTTTTACATTTGATTGTTGAAATACATCATTTCGGTTCATGAAACGCTAATTACACAATAATTTGCGAAATTTAGAGAAACAAAATTTGAAAAATCACTTTTTTATGTAAGAAGGGGGTACCCTTAGATATTTCGCAGGTTTTCGACCTACGAAAAAAATTAAAATTTATCATTTTCTTTTACATTTGATTGTTGAAATACATCATTTCGGTTCATGAAACGCTAATTACACAATAATTTGCGAAATTTAGAGAAAAAAAATTTGAAAAATCACTTTTTTATGTAAGAAGGGGGTACCCTTAGATATTTCGCAGGTTTTGGACCTACGAAAAAAATTAAAATTTATCATTTTCTTTTACATTTGATTGTTGAAATACATCATTTCGGTTCATGAAACGCTAGTTACACAATAATTTGCGAAATTTAGAGAAAAAAAATTTGAAAAATCACTTTTTTATGTAAGAAGGGGGTACCCTTAGATATTTCGCAGGTTTTCGACCTACGAAAAAAATTAAAATTTATCATTTTCTTTTACATTTGATTGTTGAAATACATCATTTCGGTTCATGAAACGCTAATTACACAATAATTTGCGAAATTTAGAGAAAAAATTTTTGAAAAATCACTTTTTTATGTAAGAAGGGGATACCCTTAGATAATTCGCAGGTTTTCGACCGTCGAAAAAAATTAAAATTTATTATTTTCTTTTACATTTGATTGTTGAAATACATCATTTCGGTTCATGAAACGCTAATTACACAATAATTTGCGAAATTTAGAGAAAAAAATTTTGAAAAATCACTTTTTTATGTAAGAAGGGGGTACCCTTAGATATTTCGCAGGTTTTCGACCTACGAAAAAAATTAAAATTTATCATTTTCTTTTACATTTGATTGTTGAAATACATCATTTCGGTTCATGAAACACTAATTACACAATAATTTGCGAAATTTAGAGAAATTTTTTTTGAAAAATCACTTTTTTATGTAAGAAGGGGGTACCCTTAGATATTTCGCAGGTTTTCGACCTAAGAAAAAAATTAAAATTTATCATTTTCTTTTACATTTGATTGTTGAAATACATCATTTCGGTTCATGAAACGCTAATTACACAATAATTTGCGAAATTTAGAGAAAAAAATTTTGAAAAATCACTTTTTTATGTAAGAAGGGGGTACCCTTAGATATTTCGCAGGTTTTCGACCTACGAAAAAAATTATAATTTATCATTTTCTTTTACATTTGATTGTTGAAATACATCATTTCGGTTCATGAAACGCTAATTACACAATAATTTGCGAAATTTAGAGAAAAAAATTTTGAAAAATCACTTTTTTATGTAAGAAGGGGGTACCCTTAGATATTTCGCAGGTTTTCGACCTACGAAAAAAATTATAATTTATCATTTTCTTTTACATTTGATTGTTGAAATACATCATTTCGGTTCATGAAACGCTAATTACACAATAATTTGCGAAATTTAGAGAAAAAAATTTTGAAAAATCACTTTTTTATGTAAGAAGGGGGTACCCTTAGATATTTCGCAGGTTTTCGACCTACGAAAAAAATTAAAATTTATTATTTTCTTTTACATTTGATTGTTGAAATACATCATTTCGGTTCATGAAACGCTAATTACACAATAATTTGCGAAATTTAGAGAAAAAAATTTTGAAAAATCACTTTTTTATGTAAGAAGGGGGTACCCTTAGATATTTCGCAGGTTTTCGACCTACGAAAAAAATTATAATTTATCATTTTCTTTTACATTTGATTGTTGAAATACATCATTTCGGTTCATGAAAGGCTAATTACACAATAATTTGCGAAATTTAGAGAAAAAAATTTTGAAAAATCACTTTTTTATGTAAGAAGGGGGTACCCTTAGATAATTCGCAGGTTTTCGACCGTCGAAAAAAATTGAAAATTTATCATTTTCTTTTACATTTGATTGTTGAAATACATCATTTCGGTTCATGAAACGCTAATTACACAATAATTTGCGAAATTTAGAGAAAAAAATTTTGAAAAATCACTTTTTTATGTAAGAAGGGGGTACCCTTAGATATTTCGCAGGTTTTCGACCTACGAAAAAAATTAAAATTTATCATTTTCTTTTACATTTGATTGTTGAAATACATCATTTCGGTTCATGAAACGCTAATTACACAATAATTTGCGAAATTTAGAGAAAAAAATTTTGAAAAATCACTTTTTTATGTAAGAAGGGGGTACCCTTAGATATTTCGCAGGTTTTCGACCGTCGAAAAAAATTAAAATTTATCATTTTCTTTTACATTTGATTGTTGAAATACATCATTTCGGTTTATGAAAGGCTAATTACACAATAATTTGCGAAATTTAGAGAAAAAAATTTTGAAAAATCACTTTTTTATGTAAGAAGGGGGTACCCTTAGATATTTCGCAGGGTTTCGACCGTCGAAAAAAATTAAAATTTATCATTTTCTTTTACATTTGATTGTTGAAATACATCATTTCGGTTCATGAAACGCTAATTACACAATAATTTGCGAAATTTAGAGAAAAAAATTTTGAAAAATCACTTTTTTATGTAAGAAGGGGATACCCTTAGATAATTCGCAGGTTTTCGACCGTCGAAAAAAATTGAAAATTTATCATTTTCTTTTACATTTGATTGTTGAAATACATCATTTCGGTTCATGAAACGCTAATTACACAATAATTTGCGAAATTTAGAGAAAAAAATTTTGAAAAATCACTTTTTTATGTAAGAAGGGGATACCCTTAGATAATTCGCAGGTTTTCGACCGTCGAAAAAAATTGAAAATTTATCATTTTCTTTTACATTTGATTGTTGAAATACATCATTTCGGTTCATGAAACGCTAATTACACAATAATTTGCGAAATTTAGAGAAAACAATTTTGAAAAATCACTTTTTTATGTAAGAAGGGGTACCCTTAGATAATTCGCAGGTTTTCGACCGTCGAAAAAAATTGAAAATTTATCATTTTCTTTTACATTTGATTGTTGAAATACATCATTTCGGTTCATGAAACGCTAATTACACAATAATTTGCGAAATTTAGAGAAAAAAATTTTGAAAAATCACTTTTTTATGTAAGAAGGGGGTACCCTTAGATATTTCATAGGTTTTCGACCTACGAAAAAAATTAAAATTTATCATTTTCTTTTACATTTGATTGTTGAAATACATCATTTCGGTTCATGAAACGCTAATTACACAATAATTTGGGAAATTTAGAGAAAACAATTTTGAAAAATCACTTTTTTATGTAAGAAGGGGTACCCTTAGATAATTCGCAGGTTTTCGACCGTCGAAAAAAATTGAAAATTTATCATTTTCTTTTACATTTGATTGTTGAAATACATCATTTCGGTTCATGAAACGCTAATTACACAATAATTTGCGAAATTTAGAGAAAAAATTTTTGAAAAATCACTTTTTTATGTAAGAAGGGGGTACCCTTAGATATTTCGCAGGTTTTCGACCTACGAAAAAAATTAAAATTTATCATTTTCTTTTACATTTGATTGTTGAAATACATCACTTCGGTTCATGAAACGCTAATTACACAATAATTTGCGAAATTTAGAGAAAAAAATTTTGAAAAATCACTTTTTTATGTAAGAAGGGGGTACCCTTAGATATTTCGCAGGTTTTCGACCGTCGAAAAAAATTGAAAATTTATCATTTTCTTTTACATTTGATTGTTGAAATACATCATTTCGGTTCATGAAACGCTAATTACACAATAATTTGCGAAATTTAGAGAAAAAAATTTTGAAAAATCACTTTTTTATGTAAGAAGGGGGTACCCTTAGATATTTGGCAGGTTTTCGACCTACGAAAAAAATTAAAATTTATCATTTTCTTTTACATTTGATTGTTGAAATACATCATTTCGGTTCATGAAACGCTAATTACACAATAATTTGCGAAATTTAGAGAAAAAAATTTTGAAAAATCACTTTTTTATGTAAGAAGGGGGTACCCTTAGATATTTCATAGGTTTTCGACCTACGAAAAAAATTAAAATTTATCATTTTCTTTTACATTTGATTGTTGAAATACATCATTTCGGTTCATGAAACGCTAATTACACAATAATTTGGGAAATTTAGAGAAAACAATTTTGAAAAATCACTTTTTTATGTAAGAAGGGGTACCCTTAGATAATTCGCAGGTTTTCGACCGTCGAAAAAAATTGAAAATTTATCATTTTCTTTTACATTTGATTGTTGAAATACATCATTTCGGTTCATGAAACGCTAATTACACAATAATTTGCGAAATTTAGAGAAAAAATTTTTGAAAAATCACTTTTTTATGTAAGAAGGGGGTACCCTTAGATATTTCGCAGGTTTTCGACCTACGAAAAAAATTAAAATTTATCATTTTCTTTTACATTTGATTGTTGAAATACATCACTTCGGTTCATGAAACGCTAATTACACAATAATTTGCGAAATTTAGAGAAAAAAATTTTGAAAAATCACTTTTTTATGTAAGAAGGGGGTACCCTTAGATATTTCGCAGGTTTTCGACCGTCGAAAAAAATTGAAAATTTATCATTTTCTTTTACATTTGATTGTTGAAATACATCATTTCGGTTCATGAAACGCTAATTACACAATAATTTGCGAAATTTAGAGAAAAAAATTTTGAAAAATCACTTTTTTATGTAAGAAGGGGGTACCCTTAGATATTTGGCAGGTTTTCGACCTACGAAAAAAATTAAAATTTATCATTTTCTTTTACATTTGATTGTTGAAATACATCATTTCGGTTCATGAAACGCTAATTACACAATAATTTGCGAAATTTAGAGAAAAAAAATTTGAAAAATCACTTTTTTATGTAAGAAGGGGGTACCCTTAGATATTTCGCAGGTTTTCGACCTACGAAAAAAATTGAAAATTTATCATTTTCTTTTACATTTGATTGTTGAAATACATCATTTCGGTTCATGAAACGCTAATTACACAATAATTTGCGAAATTTAGAGAAAAAAATTTTGAAAAATCACTTTTTTATGTAAGAAGGGGATACCCTTAGATAATTCGCAGGTTTTCGACCGTCGAAAAAAATTGAAAATTTATCATTTTCTTTTACATTTGATTCTTGAAATACATCATTTCGGTTCATGAAACGCTAATTACACAATAATTTGCGAAATTTAGAGAAAAAAAATTTGAAAAATCACTTTTTTATGTAAGAAGGGGGTACCCTTAGATATTTCGCAGGTTTTGGACCTACGAAAAAAATTAAAATTTATCATTTTCTTTTACGTTTGATTGTTGAAATACATCATTTCGGTTCATGAAACGCTAATTACACAATAATTTGCGAAATTTAGAGAAAAAAAATTTGAAAAATCACTTTTTTATGTAAGAAGGGGGTACCCTTAGATATTTCGCAGGTTTTCGACCTACGAAAAAAATTAAAATTTATCATTTTCTTTTACATTTGATTGTTGAAATACATCATTTCGGTTCATGAAACGCTAATTACACAATAATTTGCGAAATTTAGAGAAAAAAAATTTGAAAAATCACTTTTTTATGTAAGAAGGGGGTACCCTTAGATATTTCGCAGGTTTTCGACCTACGAAAAAAATTAAAATTTATCATTTTCTTTTACATTTGATTGTTGAAATACATCATTTCGGTTCATGAAACGCTAATTACACAATAATTTGCGAAATTTAGAGAAAAAAATTTTGAAAAATCACTTTTTTATGTAAGAAGGGGGTACCCTTAGATATTTGGCAGGTTTTCGACCTACGAAAAAAATTAAAATTTATCATTTTCTTTTACATTTGATTGTTGAAATACATCATTTCGGTTCATGAAACGCTAATTACACAATAATTTGCGAAATTTAGAGAAAAAAATTTTGAAAAATCACTTTTTTATGTAAGAAGGGGGTACCCTTAGATAATTCGCAGGTTTTCGACCGTCGAAAAAAATTGAAAATTTATCATTTTCTTTTACATTTGATTGTTGAAATACATCATTTCGGTTCATGAAACGCTAATTACACAATAATTTGCGAAATTTAGAGAAAAAAAAATTGAAAAATCACTTTTTTATGTAAGAAGGGGGTACCCTTAGATATTTCGCAGGTTTTCGACCTACGAAAAAAATTGAAAATTTATCATTTTCTTTTACATTTGATTGTTGAAATACATCATTTCGGTTCATGAAACGCTAATTACACAATAATTTGCGAAATTTAGAGAAAAAAATTTTGAAAAATCACTTTTTTATGTAAGAAGGGGATACCCTTAGATAATTCGCAGGTTTTCGACCGTCGAAAAAAATTGAAAATTTATCATTTTCTTTTACATTTGATTCTTGAAATACATCATTTCGGTTCATGAAACGCTAATTACACAATAATTTGCGAAATTTAGAGAAAAAAATTTTGAAAAATCACTTTTTTATGTAAGAAGGGGGTACCCTTAGATATTTCGCAGGTTTTCGACCTACGAAAAAAATTAAAATTTATCATTTTCTTTTACATTTGATTGTTGAAATACATCATTTCGGTTCATGAAACGCTAATTACACAATAATTTGCGAAATTTAGAGAAAAAAATTTTGAAAAATCACTTTTTTATGTAAGAAGGGGGTACCCTTAGATAATTCGCAGGTTTTCGACCGTCGAAAAAAATTGAAAATTTATCATTTTCTTTTACATTTGATTGTTGAAATACATCATTTCGGTTCATGAAACGCTAATTACACAATAATTTGCGAAATTTAGAGAAAAAAATTTTGAAAAATCACTTTTTTATGTAAGAAGGGGATACCCTTAGATAATTCGCAGGTTTTCGACCGTCGAAAAAAATTGAAAATTTATCATTTTCTTTTACATTTGATTCTTGAAATACATCATTTCGGTTCATGAAACGCTAATTACACAATAATTTGCGAAATTTAGAGAAAAAAATTTTGAAAAATCACTTTTTTATGTAAGAAGGGGGTACCCTTAGATAATTCGCAGGTTTTCGACCGTCGAAAAAAATTGAAAATTTATCATTTTCTTTTACATTTGATTGTTGAAATACATCATTTCGGTTCATGAAACGCTAATTACACAATAATTTGCGAAATTTAGAGAAAAAAATTTTGAAAAATCACTTTTTTATGTAAGAAGGGGGTACCCTTAGATATTTGGCAGGTTTTCGACCTACGAAAAAAATTAAAATTTATCATTTTCTTTTACATTTGATTGTTGAAATACATCATTTCGGTTCATGAAACGCTAATTACACAATAATTTGCGAAATTTAGAGAAAAAAAAATTGAAAAATCACTTTTTTATGTAAGAAGGGGGTACCCTTAGATAATTCGCAGGTTTTCGACCGTCGAAAAAAATTGAAAATTTATCATTTTCTTTTACATTTGATTGTTGAAATACATCATTTCGGTTCATGAAACGCTAATTACACAATAATTTGCGAAATTTAGAGAAAAAAAATTTGAAAAATCACTTTTTTATGTAAGAAGGGGGTACCCTTAGATATTTCGCAGGTTTTCGACCTACGAAAAAAATTGAAAATTTATCATTTTCTTTTACATTTGATTGTTGAAATACATCATTTCGGTTCATGAAACGCTAATTACACAATAATTTGCGAAATTTAGAGAAAAAAATTTTGAAAAATCACTTTTTTATGTAAGAAGGGGATACCCTTAGATAATTCGCAGGTTTTCGACCGTCGAAAAAAATTGAAAATTTATCATTTTCTTTTACATTTGATTGTTGAAATACATCATTTCGGTTCATGAAACGCTAATTACACAATAATTTGCGAAATTTAGAGAAAAAAATTTTGAAAAATCACTTTTTTATGTAAGAAGGGGGTACCCTTAGATATTTCGCAGGTTTTCGACCTACGAAAAAAATTAGAATTTATCATTTTCT
The DNA here is from genome assembly GCA_959613385.1 of Geotrupes spiniger. Lineage (NCBI taxonomy): Eukaryota > Metazoa > Arthropoda > Insecta > Coleoptera > Geotrupidae > Geotrupes > Geotrupes spiniger. The sequence goes on from OY390739.1 coordinate 26,420,912, forward strand.
TTTACATTTGATTGTTGAAATACATCATTTCGGTTCATGAAACGCTAATTACACAATAATTTGCGAAATTTAGAGAAAAAAATTTTGAAAAATCACTTTTTTATGTAAGAAGGGGGTACCCTTAGATAATTCGCAGGTTTTCGACCGTCGAAAAAAATTGAAAATTTATCATTTTCTTTTACATTTGATTGTTGAAATACATCATTTCGGTTCATGAAACGCTAATTACACAATAATTTGCGAAATTTAGAGAAAAAAATTTTGAAAAATCACTTTTTTATGTAAGAAGGGGATACCCTTAGATAATTCGCAGGTTTTCGACCGTCGAAAAAAATTGAAAATTTATCATTTTCTTTTACATTTGATTCTTGAAATACATCATTTCGGTTCATGAAACGCTAATTACACAATAATTTGCGAAATTTAGAGAAAAAAATTTTGAAAAATCACTTTTTTATGTAAGAAGGGGGTACCCTTAGATAATTCGCAGGTTTTCGACCGTCGAAAAAAATTGAAAATTTATCATTTTCTTTTACATTTGATTGTTGAAATACATCATTTCGGTTCATGAAACGCTAATTACACAATAATTTGCGAAATTTAGAGAAAAAAATTTTGAAAAATCACTTTTTTATGTAAGAAGGGGGTACCCTTAGATATTTCGCAGGTTTTCGACCTACGAAAAAAATTAAAATTTATCATTTTCTTTTACATTTGATTGTTGAAATACATCATTTCGGTTCATGAAACGCTAATTACACAATAATTTGCGAAATTTAGAGAAAAAAAATTTGAAAAATCACTTTTTTATGTAAGAAGGGGGTACCCTTAGATAATTCGCAGGTTTTCGACCGTCGAAAAAAATTAAAATTTATCATTTTCTTTTACATTTGATTGTTGAAATACATCATTTCGGTTCATGAAACGCTAATTACACAATAATTTGCGAAATTTAGAGAAAAAATTTTTGAAAAATCACTTTTTTATGTAAGAAGGTGGTACCCTTAGATATTTCGCAGGTTTTCGACCTACGAAAAAAATTAAAATTTATCATTTTCTTTTACATTTGATTGTTGAAATACATCATTTCGGTTCATGAAACGCTAATTACACAATAATTTGCGAAATTTAGAGAAAAAAAATTTGAAAAATCACTTTTTTATGTAAGAAGGGGGTACCCTTAGATATTTCGCAGGTTTTGGACCTACGAAAAAAATTAAAATTTATCATTTTCTTTTACATTTGATTGTTGAAATGCATCATTTCGGTTCATGAAACGCTAATTACACAATTATTTGCGAAATTTAGAGAAAAAAAATTTGAAAAATCACTTTTTTATGTAAGAAGGGGGTACCCTTAGATATTTCGCAGGTTTTCGACCTACGAAAAAAATTAAAATTTATCATTTTCTTTTACATTTGATTGTTGAAATACATCATTTCGGTTCATGAAACGCTAATTACACAATAATTTGCGAAATTTAGAGAAAAAAAATTTGAAAAATCACTTTTTTATGTAAGAAGGGGGTACCCTTAGATATTTCGCAGGTTTTCGACCTACGAAAAAAATTAAAATTTATCATTTTCTTTTACATTTGATTGTTGAAATACATCATTTCGGTTCATGAAACGCTAATTACACAATAATTTGCGAAATTTAGAGAAAAAAAATTTGAAAAATCACTTTTTTATGTAAGAAGGGGGTACCCTTAGATATTTCGCAGGTTTTGGACCTACGAAAAAAAATTAAAATTTATCATTTTCTTTTACATTTGATTGTTGAAATACATCATTTCGGTTCATGAAACGCTAATTACACAATAATTTGCGAAATTTAGAGAAAAAAAATTTGAAAAATCACTTTTTTATGTAAGAAGGGGGTACCCTTAGATATTTCGCAGGTTTTGGACCTACGAAAAAAATTAAAATTTATCATTTTCTTTTACATTTGATTGTTGAAATACATCATTTCGGTTCATGAAACGCTAATTACACAATAATTTGCGAAATTTAGAGAAAAAAAATTTGAAAAATCACTTTTTTATGTAAGAAGGGGGTACCCTTAGATATTTCGCAGGTTTTGGACCTACGAAAAAAATTAAAATTTATCATTTTCTTTTACATTTGATTGTTGAAATACATCATTTCGGTTCATGAAACGCTAATTACACAATAATTTGCGAAATTTAGAGAAAAAAAATTTGAAAAATCACTTTTTTATGTAAGAAGGGGGTACCCTTAGATATTTCGCAGGTTTTCGACCTACGAAAAAAATTAAAATTTATCATTTTCTTTTACATTTGATTGTTGAAATACATCATTTCGGTTCATGAAACGCTAATTACACAATAATTTGCGAAATTTAGAGAAAAAAAATTTGAAAAATCACTTTTTTATGTAAGAAGGGGGTACCCTTAGATATTTCGCAGGTTTTCGACCTACGAAAAAAATTAAAATTTATCATTTTCTTTTACATTTGATTGTTGAAATACATCATTTCGGTTCATGAAACGCTAATTACACAATAATTTGCGAAATTTAGAGAAAAAAAATTTGAAAAATCACTTTTTTATGTAAGAAGGGGGTACCCTTAGATATTTCGCAGGTTTTGGACCTACGAAAAAAATTAAAATTTATCATTTTCTTTTACATTTGATTGTTGAAATACATCATTTCGGTTCATGAAACGCTAATTACACAATAATTTGCGAAATTTAGAGAAAAAAAATTTGAAAAATCACTTTTTTATGTAAGAAGGGGGTACCCTTAGATATTTCGCAGGTTTTCGACCTACGAAAAAAATTAAAATTTATCATTTTCTTTTACATTTGATTGTTGAAATACATCATTTCGGTTCATGAAACGCTAATTACACAATAATTTGCGAAATTTAGAGAAAAAAAATTTGAAAAATCACTTTTTTTATGTAAGAAGGGGGTACCCTTAGATATTTCGCAGGTTTTCGACCTACGAAAAAAATTAAAATTTATCATTTTCTTTTACATTTGATTGTTGAAATACATCATTTCGGTTCATGAAACGCTAATTACACAATAATTTGCGAAATTTAGAGAAAAAATTTTGAAAAATCACTTTTTTATGTAAGAAGGGGGTACCCTTAGATATTTCGCAGGTTTTCGACCTACGAAAAAAATTAAAATTTATCATTTTCTTTTACATTTGATTGTTGAAATACATCATTTCGGTTCATGAAACGCTAATTACACAATAATTTGCGAAATTTAGAGAAAAAAAATTTGAAAAATCACTTTTTTATGTAAGAAGGGGGTACCCTTAGATATTTCGCAGGTTTTCGACCTACGAAAAAAATTAAAATTTATCATTTTCTTTTACATTTGATTGTTGAAATACATCATTTCGGTTCATGAAACGCTAATTACACAATAATTTGCGAAATTTAGAGAAAAAAAATTTGAAAAATCACTTTTTTATGTAAGAAGGGGGTACCCTTAGATATTTCGCAGGTTTTCGACCTACGAAAAAAATTAAAATTTATCATTTTCTTTTACATTTGATTGTTGAAATACATCATTTCGGTTCATGAAACGCTAATTACACAATAATTTGCGAAATTTAGAGAAAAAATTTTTGAAAAATCACTTTTTTATGTAAGAAGGGGATACCCTTAGATAATTCGCAGGTTTTCGACCTACGAAAAAAATTAAAATTTATCATTTTCTTTTACATTTGATTGTTGAAATACATCATTTCGGTTCATGAAACGCTAATTACACAATAATTTGCGAAATTTAGAGAAAAAAAATTTGAAAAATCACTTTTTTATGTAAGAAGGGGGTACCCTTAGATATTTCGCAGGTTTTCGACCTACGAAAAAAATTAAAATTTATCATTTTCTTTTACATTTGATTGTTGAAATACATCATTTCGGTTCATGAAACGCTAATTACACAATAATTTGCGAAATTTAGAGAAAAAAATTTTGAAAAATCACTTTTTTATGTAAGAAGGGGGTACCCTTAGATATTTCGCAGGTTTTCGGACCTACGAAAAAAATTAAAATTTATCATTTTCTTTTACATTTGATTGTTGAAATACATCATTTCGGTTCATGAAACGCTAATTACACAATAATTTGCGAAATTTAGAGAAAAAAATTTGAAAAATCACTTTTTTATGTAAGAAGGGGGTACCCTTAGATATTTCGCAGGTTTTCGACCTACGAAAAAAATTAAAATTTATCATTTTCTTTTACATTTGATTGTTGAAATACATCATTTCGGTTCATGAAACGCTAATTACACAATAATTTGCGAAATTTAGAGAAAAAAAATTTGAAAAATCACTTTTTTATGTAAGAAGGGGGTACCCTTAGATATTTCGCAGGTTTTCGACCTACGAAAAAAATTAAAATTTATCATTTTCTTTTACATTTGATTGTTGAAATACATCATTTCGGTTCATGAAACGCTAATTACACAATAATTTGCGAAATTTAGAGAAAAAAAATTTGAAAAATCACTTTTTTATGTAAGAAGGGGGTACCCTTAGATATTTCGCAGGTTTTCGACCTACGAAAAAAATTAAAATTTATCATTTTCTTTTACATTTGATTGTTGAAATACATCATTTCGGTTCATGAAACGCTAATTACACAATAATTTGCGAAATTTAGAGAAAAAAAATTTGAAAAATCACTTTTTTATGTAAGAAGGGGGTACCCTTAGATATTTCGCAGGTTTTCGACCTACGAAAAAAATTAAAATTTATCATTTTCTTTTACATTTGATTGTTGAAATACATCATTTCGGTTCATGAAACGCTAATTACACAATAATTTGCGAAATTTAGAGAAAAAAAATTTGAAAAATCACTTTTTTATGTAAGAAGGGGGTACCCTTAGATATTTCGCAGGTTTTCGACCTACGAAAAAAATTAAAATTTATCATTTTCTTTTACATTTGATTGTTGAAATACATCATTTCGGTTCATGAAACGCTAATTACACAATAATTTGCGAAATTTAGAGAAAAAAATTTGAAAAATCACTTTTTTATGTAAGAAGGGGGTACCCTTAGATATTTCGCAGGTTTTCGACCTACGAAAAAAATTAAAATTTATCATTTTCTTTTACATTTGATTGTTGAAATACATCATTTCGGTTCATGAAACGCTAATTACACAATAATTTGCGAAATTTAGAGAAAAAAATTTGAAAAATCACTTTTTTATGTAAGAAGGGGGTACCCTTAGATATTTCGCAGGTTTTCGACCTACGAAAAAAATTAAAATTTATCATTTTCTTTTACATTTGATTGTTGAAATACATCATTTCGGTTCATGAAACGCTAATTACACAATAATTTGCGAAATTTAGAGAAAAAAATTTTGAAAAATCACTTTTTTATGTAAGAAGGGGGTACCCTTAGATATTTCGCAGGTTTTCGACCTACGAAAAAAATTAAAATTTATCATTTTCTTTTACATTTGATTGTTGAAATACATCATTTCGGTTCATGAAACGCTAATTACACAATAATTTGCGAAATTTAGAGAAAAATTTTGAAAAATCACTTTTTTATGTAAGAAGGGGGTA